>JAMKCH010035079.1:0-40325 GCA_023653785.1 Ophioderma brevispina | reverse complement strand
ACACAGGGGTCATTACAGTTCAGTCCGCTCTTACCCTCCTTTTTGCTGTTTCCGCCACAAACCAATTGCTAATCACTAGCCTTGCAGAAGAACCGCGGACCCAAGGCCCCATATTTTGGGTGGCAGCAGATTTTGATACACGTCATTCAGGGTCAACCAGGTGCAATCTCTCTAACCCCGTCAAATTTCACATGCAGCTTCGTTTACCGTCCCGCTACCGGCGCGCCACCCTATTCGTTTTCAAGCAACTGGCCCAAGTACAGACTCGCCCTATAAGTAACGTACCAACACGCCAAGATACCAACTCGCCCCACATATACCAACTGGCTACAGTGTACCAACTCTCCCAACTATATCGTATCTTTATTTGTACCTCGCTTAAAATGCAACTAGTGCCAGACGCTTGGTCAGATTGTACCGAGAATTGGCCACAAGAACCCCTGACCCAGGTTCATATAGGGCGTTTCACAGTTTGACCATAGTGGTTACGTAAGGTACCGTAGCGGTCATTGTCGCACTAACCCCCTTTTCCTTCTTCTCCCACAGTTCTCATATGCTATCGACACCATTCGGTCACAGTGATTGCAAATACCTGGCCATATTGGGTGTTCACAGATACTCGCCCTACGTATGCAAAATGGACCCAGGTTAGTCAGGGAAAGAATTACCGACCAAGTGCGCGTATGTCAAGTTGTCAATCAGCGCGGCGCGGACGGTGATTGGTTTGAATAGGTAGTATGGCGGGCATGTTCGAACAAAATATGATTTTTAAAATGTCAACATGCCCTATTTGAGTCGGTTTTTCGACAAAACGTACGCAATAATTCACGTCAGTAAACTTTTCCTGTTAATATGTTTTGTTTCTGTTCACAGTATTAATTCTTCACGGTCCAACATTTGTTCTACACCGTCAAATTAATTCAGACGCGCAATTGGCGCCTTATTCTGTCCCTGACTATAGTAACCAACTCGCCCAACATTAATGCAAACTGGCCATAGGTAATAACTACTCGCCCAACGTAACAAACCGGCCTCAAGTTACTACAAACTCGTCCTACTTGATAAAACCCTGATAACCCAGTAATGGATAGGGAATTTATTTTTAATCATGATATGTAATGTCTATTAGACATGATGATGTCCGGGGATGATGTTTTGTTTGATGTCTTGTTTGTCCGATGATAGGCCTATGTGCTTATGAGAGTTCTCCTCTTTTCAATAATGATTAGAGACTATCTGGAATTGAGAGAGAAGTAAAGAAATTGACCTTTTTTGCGAAATTGGAAAAGAAAAGAAATTTGCCCACTATGGGCTACCATGCACCATGCACGAATGTCAAAACATTGACATCACTATTCACTTGCCTACTGGAACACCATACATTCAGAAGAGCCACCATAACAGGAGCTTTGTGTTTTGATTGGATAACTTAGGAATGCTGCCACTGGAGAAGTAGGTGTCTCTTACTGTCTCCAAGAGCACTCCAGCCTGCACCAGTAAGTAGTTTTGTAGTTAATGGGGGCCGTGTTGTTTTGGGGCGATTGTCATTTGTACTATGTTGGGCCAGTTTGGTTAAACGTTGTGGCTAGTTTTGTACCTGTGGCGAGTGTGACCGTCTATCAGCTTCCTCAAGCAAATTCTATCGTGCACATCGTTGCTGATATGGACGCCTTTTGTGCAATGTGTTTGCTCTTTCATTCTTTCTCATTCTCTCAGTGGTGGATGATAACCGCAATGTTCATGAGGTATGTTTTTGCTGCTGAATTTGTTAATATCCGTGGCAACTTATTTTTTTAACGACATAATATCACGCTGGTGACCGTATCGGCATACTATACAATTTATTTGCACGCTTGAGCATGGAACGGAGCCTGAGCTTTTTCCGCGTTTTAGAGTCGTTGCTCTAAGGCTCAAGTAGGAACTTATCTGTCTACTTACCTGTCTACCGTCGGTACCTTGCCTGCTGGCTATTTTTGCTCAGAGATCTTTTCCTGACGGATGGTGTACATAAACCGTAACGATAGAAAAGTCTACGCACGTTTTTTCCAGTCTTACCCTGGGGTGCGGGGGGGGGGGTGAAGTCAGGAACATGTGAACAGACTCATAGTTAAAGGTGCTTTGTTTCCGATTTATGTCGATGGTGGGTGCTCTACTTGATTTGGGAGCCTGTCAATGTGCAATAGCCCCCATCAAGTACCGTGGAAACAAAATCGGTTTTCGATAGAAGCAATAATGCGTATTCCAATGGCAAAGCCATATTCAATACTGTGTTAATACCGATGATGGTTAACCACTAAACTGTGTTTTTTTTGTTGATTATCTTGGAATGAAATGGATTGAGAGCTCAAATTTCAGTACGACAATGATAAAAATACGTACTTCCCTCTGATATCAAAATCGATACTACCGGGTAATCAGGGGGGTCCCAAACGAGTGGAACAATGCACTTTAAAATGGCGCTGGCACATTTTCAACAATAAGAAAAATTCTTCATGCTAATCTGGGGCCCTTGCCATAATAGAGATCATTTACACATAAAAATACCATACTCAAAAACAGAGATGTTAATAAGGAGGTAAACAGACAGGTACCTTTTTGGGAAGAATTTAGACATTTGTGCCACACCCTATGAATTCGGGCAGCCTCAACGAATAAACTGCATGTTGAAGGATGGTGGTGGCAGATGTACTGAATTCCATCCCGGTAATTTGTAGGCTAACTTTTAATTTTTCCATAACTTTAATCAACACATGAATATCTAGACCTCGTACCAAGGCTTCGAATTACAATTAAGAATTACATGCCCATGGGATGTAACTTCAAATTTACTGCACAGTGAAAGTTTCTGCCCAGTCTAATGTAAACATAAATTGGTGCTACTGCTAACCTTTATTCGTATCAACTGATGTTTTAGACTATTGACAGTTTGCTCCACATTTTATCATTTCCCATTCAATGATTTCCTCTGAAATAAGCTAAAATTTGCAAAGTTTCTGAATTCACAAAGTTTAAAATTAAATGCACACGTGCATGCAGGATACAAAAGTTACCTGCACAGAAGAAAGCTACTGCCTGTGCATGTGTGGCACCTGGGTAACCAAAGCCTGACTTAGTCACTCATTGATGTAAACAACAGAGGTCACAGACCAGTCAAACGGTACATGTATGCCTTGGGAAAACATGCATAGGGCATGCGTATAATTGTGTTAAATGCCATTTCCGTCGTCTGCTGAATCATGTCGCCGCGACTTAATCATTCTGATTACCCACAAGGAAGGCTGATTTGGTCTTAAATCATTTCAGGTTGAGTGCTAATGTATATAAGCTTTCCAACCATGCAAAATATCGATCTTGAGGGGGCACTAATTTTTCAATGTGCCATGTCTCGTTAAAGCCATCACAGCACAATTCTTGAAGAGTGCCCCCATTTTCAAAATTTGATATTTTTCCACAGTTATGTTTTAATTATCTAGGAAACTACAACTGTGAACAAAAATGCTCAAATGCTATTTATCATGAAATAGTGATTTTGTAATTAAATTGGAATCCAGATTGTGTTTAACTTAGAGTCTGGGAATTCCAAGTTTATGTCCCCCCCCCCCATCCATGAATGAAATAGTGGGCTACCTCATGAAAATGACTTCTACTTGCCTAACCAATAGTAAACAACTAATGGATGATTGTACACAATGGCGCTATTGGAGGCCGTTTAAAAACAGCAGCCTTGACATTATATCGGAGATCTCTGATATTATTCTAATTTTTAATTCCTTCATTTGCCACACTGATTAGTTACCATTGCAACAGTGTAAATACATCAAATTTTAGGAAAAATTGGGGGCCTAAAATTGTGCCTCTTATTGCTTTAATATCTAACCTCCAGTTATCGTGTTACATTGAAAAAGTAAGTCCGTTGAAAGTTGCTCATTCCTCCTTGCCAAGTTCTAATTTTTCTGACAAGCAAATCTTTCCTTCTTTTTTTTGCAGATAAAAAACCTAGGGTCCCATTTTTCCCAAAACTTCATCCAAAATGATTATTGCTGGGCATAAATATGGTGAACGTACCATCCATGCACGCCAGAAGTTTCGACCACTACTCATTTGCAAAAACAAGTCTTCCGTTTAGTTTTTATTGAGTAACTCTTATTTTTTAATCTTTTAGCCATTGGTTTTTTATTTGATTTTTGTTTAATATCTTTTTAAAAACTAGAATATAATAATGCATGTTGAAGGATTGGGTGGCCGAATACTGAATTCATCCTGAAATGATTCAAACCTCAACCACCTGTATCATTAGGTCATCTAGAGAAAATACCATACGTCTCCAATGCATTGGCTTCCATGGATGTTTTGTACAGGTTCTGATGGCTAAATTAACAGTACAGATCACAAACTAGCCTTATTAAGAATGTTTCATCTCTAACGATTCACATGACTACTGTACAAAAAGTACCACTGGAAGCAATGCATTGTGGGAAGCTGCTGATATCTTCTCTTAGGTCAACATTCAACTATCCAACCATTAATAAGCATGAAGGATTGAATCTAAATTCTTATGGCATTCATTTATGGTAGCATCTGGCATGCTCGGAATGAATTTAGTATTGCCATCACATCCTTCACATGCCATTTATTCCGTTGAGGCTGCGGAATTCAATGGGTGGTGGAACAATACAAATTCTTGTTCTGCGTGCCTATGGTTTTTATTCCAAATTTTGTTACTTTGTTTTTACCCTCTGGTGGGTATGGACAAGTCAATTTAAAGGGGCACTTCGTTATCCACACCTCGTCCCCCCAGCTTACCTCAAAAATTGAGGTTTTTATATCATTTATCCATTTGTACCATCTTACGTAAATTTGGTCGTGTTTGTAAGAATTTCGTAATTTTGAAATTTTCTGTCCTTAACAGAAATTTACAGCACAGTGGATGAATCAGTAATTTCGGGTTCCTACACATCCACCAACATGCAGGTGATTCCGTTGAGGCTGTCCCCAAATTCATAGGGTGGTGGAACAATACAATTTTTTTCCCATCACAGTGGCCCTATGGGACCATGGGAAAGTAAACTGCAAGATCAATTCTTACTCAAATTTTTTTAATACGCTTTTCTCACGGATATCTAGTGCATAAAAAAAAAAAGAAATTAAACCGAAGGTTCAGAAATCACGAAATGCACCTTTAAGGTTTCTATTCTGTTGATAGTGATCGATCATCGTGATGACCTCAGCCAGGTGTGCGCTATGTTGCGCAGGAGTGGGTTCGTTCCTGTATCGCTGGGATCTTTCTGCCGATTAAAGTCACTTTCTATCAAGAAATTCATCAAAACATTGATATCTGATAACGAATCGTGCATAGAACATCTAGAACGTTCTTGGTGGATTATTTTGACTGTGTCTTTGACGCAAAAATTCTCTGATTTGTTCCAGGCCTGTCGTGTCTTGATAGCAACGGCCATTTGCACAAGTGAATCAACGCTTCATCCATTCATCGCAAAGCAACATGAAGACATTAGGCTTGCTAAAGTGCTGTATGGGTTGGTGCGGGTAGGAGTGTACCGGGTGATGCGGGTAATTCTCCCTATGGCTGTGTCTCCCCTTTGTTTGATCAAAATGTGGAGTATTTGAGGTAGTAAGTCTTATTTTTTTGTCATATTTCAACATCCACGGTATTCTGAGAATGAGCTTGGCTTGAAGATGTACCTGTACCACACAATGAAATGACAAGCGGCGTGGTTCACTGACAATCTGAGATGATAGTGACAGAACTCACACGACTGTGTTTGGGATAGTCTGATCACAAATAAACATGATTATGTACAATTGGGATTATTGACTGGAGATTTGGGAAATCGTGTCTGGATTGATTGTTATTAAAGTGCTCATAGGGAGTGGGGCGTGTCACAGGTATGAAACGAACTTACACAGTGTAACTTTGAACATTTTACCAATCAATACATTCTCCAGGGTTCGCAACAAAGTTAATCAAAAATAACAATCGCACAGTACAATGCTTTGGGCAGCTGATTGCGTATGCAGGCAGGTGATTGTGAATTACCCAGGCCCGGTTGAAATGCTTCATGTTCTAAATTCCTTCTGTTGTGCTGTATGTCACGAGCCGTGCACGTGGGATCAGAAAGCCATCAAGTGTGAGGAGTGCGACTATATGGTATCACACGGGCTTGCCTGGGATGTTACTCGCTCATCCTTATGAATCCTTGCTGACAATCCAATTATTTTGTGGACATGCGCCAACTGTGAATTCCAAATTTCGCAACATCTTTGTTTCCAGTGGTTTAGAGTCCACTTAATAGTGTTTACATTGAGTAATCTGAGTGACAGTGGTTTGACCCAAGTCACCGGTGGCAACATCATCTCCAAAAAGTGTTCGCCAGAAAAAATCAGAATGTTAACGAAGTGTAACAAAGGTATGATAAACAAAAAAAAAAATCGCCATGACACAGGGTCTACTAAGGTTTTGTGGTGACTTTCAAAGTTAAAAAATAAGGAAACAGGCTTGCGGTGTCTGAAAATAACCCATGCTGTTGTGATGGTACCGAAACATGGGGCTTCACACGGATGTCAAAAATCGAAATTTTCCAGTGATTATACCAGCGTGATCAGAAAGGATGGAATGATAAGCATGGAGGGTCTTAATAGCACGAAAAAATGATTAGTTGTGGCCATATGACTGATCTCGATGCGAATTGCGAAATTGTTTGGGCGCAAATCCAATGGTGGGGCAGTAAGGTCCTGAAATTGGGGCCTTTATAGACCTCAGACAAAGAAAGATTTTGGAAAATATATGGATGAAATAAGAAGTAGTCCTTGAACTGATATCACAAACTGCATATCAAGGAAAATATGGTTGGAGGTTAGGTGACTTTAATCTTGGTGGAATCGATTGGGCTAATCAGTCAATCAAACCAGGGGGACTTTATTAGTCCAAAAATCGTGCAACAGTTGATGATATAGCCAACGATTCAACTTGGATCAAATGGTCACTGAACCAACCAGAAAAAAAACAATATGCTGGACTGTTCTTACGAATAATGCTACCTAAGTCGAGAAATCCACCTTAATCCCGGGTATGTAGTGATCATGAAGGGATAGCAATGATCTTGATAAATCAACCCCCAAAGAAATGTCCTCAGAAACCACTAAAGTCTACATCTACAAAAAAGCAGACATGGCGAGTGTATAAGAAATGAGAAAGTGGAATCGAAAAGAACATTAATAGCAAACACAATGACATTGCATCTATATGGTCGGAGTTTAAAATCAAGCTGTAGATAACATGAATAACACCTTCCAACAAAATGGTTAATACATCAAACAAATGCATGGATAAATGGTTACGTTCAACATGCCTCCATAAATCGGCAAAACACAGGGCGTAGAAAAAGCCCGTAAATCAGGTTGAGGAGGAGGGGAAAGGAAGATTCGGGATCTGGTCGAGAACAGAGAAAGAAACACACACCAACACAAGCAAAAGATTAGCATAACAGGAGATATGTTAAGGGAGTTTTTGTGGAGTCAGTAAACAATTCTGGTCGTTCGTGAAACGCCTGAAAAAAGATTCAACAGGCATACCAGCGTTGAAAGAAAAACGAGTTTATCTATTTCTGATAACACAAGAAAGCCGAGTTGTTAAATAACCAATTCAAAAGTGTTTTTACAACTGAGGATATGGACTCTATGACAGACCCCTACCAGCGAAATATAAGCATCTGTGACATTACCATTCACCCAGAGGGCATACAGAGAAACTGTTGTCAAATTTGACATAAACAAAGCAACAGGGCCGGATGGTATTCTCAAGTATCTTAAAAGAGCTGGCTCCTGAACTAGCACCCATTTATCCTTAATATCAGACCTCATTAAACACAGGGAAAATTTTTACCCCAAGAATTGGACACAGGCAATATGTCAACTATATTACATACGGTGTCATGTTCGAGCCAGAAATGTAATTATAGGCCAGTTTCAGTTAAAACCATTCTGTGGCATGTAAGCACTGGAACAGTACGACATTCATGTCAGCAATAAGTTTGATTGCACATAAAACACTTGACACTGATACACAGCAGCACGGATTTCGTCAAGCTCACTCCTGCGAGGAGCAACTTTATACACAACCATCATTGACTTCTTGACACTCAAACCAAAAAATACCCAAACAGACGAATAATAATGATTTCTCTAAGGCGTTTGACGGTGTTCCACAACGACTCTTACTCAAATATCACGTAGTGGTATTGTGTAAAATTAAAATTGGATTGGATCATTCTTAAAGGCAGGGAGCACCGAGTTGTAGTAGGAGGTGACCATTCAGAATGGGTCACTGTTGAGTCGGGCGTCCCCAGGGCACAGTTTTAGGGCCTGTATTATTTCTGTTATTACACGATTTGCCACAGAACATTAATTCACCAGTACGTTTGTTTGCAGCACGATTGTGTTATTTACAGAGAAATCAAAAACACCACAGATGCCAAACCCTCACAATTTGGAGACATTCATCTGGGGGAAAAAAGTTATGGGCAAATGTAAATTCAATCCAGGATAAATGTTACGTGCTTAGAATTACAGCATCAAGAACACCTCTCAATACTAGTTATAATTTAGGGGGTACCATACTGCAAGAAACAAAAACTCATAATTACCTTGTGTCGACTACAAACATGACTTAAAGGGAAAACCACAAAATAACATCAAGCACTGCTAGCAAAACATTCGGCTTGAGTCGAAAACCTCAGTCTCATGCAACAAAGAAAGAAACCAAAATTGTGCTTACATATCCTGGTCCGCCCACAGTTGAATATTGTCAGTGTATGGGATCGCTATCAGAACTCATACAAAAGTGAGAGGAAAATTCAAAGAAGAGCGCCCCGTATGGTTTACCATAATTATGACTGGAAATAAAGTGTAACAGAACTCACTAAGGAGTAAACTGGGAAACTCTCGCAAATAGGCGGAAACGGAAAGTGAAAGTGAACAGATAGCCATTACTACACAAAAGCCATTAGGGGGGAATCTAGCGATTCCCGACAAACTACCTGCAACCCAGCCCAAGGCGTACTGTCGGTCAGTCACAAATTAATTGAACATCAATCAAGGAAACAGTATAAATTTTTCATTCCATCCCAAGGACAATCAACGATTGGAACGACCTACCCGAGGCGAATAAGCTAACATTCAAAGAAACCCAACGCCAATTCAAAACAGCAATAAGTAACCAACAGCAAGATCAGAAAAAAACGAGGACTAATCACCATCAAACCGCGCACACCGTATCTGCTGGTTATCCCACCTGGACGTTAAGCAGTATTACAGACAAGACAAGAACAAGGCAAGAGCCAAATGGGAGTAGTAGTGTGGGCATATAGCCACTCTAAACAGTTGCAAGTTCTTTCTTGACAGTGTGTAATATACAACCATGTTAGACAGGGTTTGTGTTGTTTTTGTTAGTGGTGTTGTTGTAGTACCAGACGGGTTGTGCATAGGCTTACACTTGCATTATCGCTTCTACCGTCAACAACCAACAAGGTTGATTTCCGCGGATACTTCGTTTTCGGGGTCAGTGTATGCAAGGGTCAGGCTCGTGTGAAAGTAGAGAACATGATGGACAAAATCGGAACAAGCACCTTTAGCGTATTTATAGGGTCAACATTTGTTACGTCAAATCAATGGTACCTCAATGGAGTTAATCTGACTTATGGCATACAGTATTTTTGAGTAGCTGCCATTAGTTTTTTAGGAGTAGGTTTCCACAATTGTATTTGTTGAATCTGTTTCACCCCACTGTCAACTAAACTAATAATAGTGGCTGTGTCGTGCTACGTATCTAGTGCATTTCAAACATTCACAATTAAGGCAAAGAAAACCCACACAATATGCATTTATTCTACTTTCCATGTTATATTTTTTTCCTTTCCAGTGACAGTAAGCTGTTGAGTCAAGTTCTTCAAGCACAGCATATATGTAATCTCATCAGTTCTCACACCAACACCACCATGGCCGACCACCAAGGCAAGCATCATCTCTTGACCCATCAGTACAGTCGCCCCAATAGGAAGTGCCACTTAACTAACTCATAATTCGCCCAACGATAATAGCAACTATGTATTCCCGGGACCTCTTCCCACAGATGAAGTCTGGCGAGTTTGACCTATTTGTGGAATTTAAAATCCCTGGCCCCGATTCATAGCTGGGCTTAAGAAACCTAGTTTACAGAAGTGGTCAGTTTATGATGTCTTAAAGTCACTATCATTGATTCACCGAAAGGAGTCCAAATATTTAAAATTTGCATAATTACAGGATAGTGAAGGATAAGTCAGAAATGGAAAAAAAAAAAAAAGTCCTCAAAGAGTTGAATCTTCATTAAATAGTGTGTAGGATTAGTGCCGTATGGTCGTAATGACTAAAATATCCGATTTTTTCCTTATTAGGTTGCTTTAGCTTTAGCACTTGTAGGGTATATTGGTTTTTGATGTTTTTTGTTGAGTTTGATTTAGCAAATCACTGATAGTGTTGTAAGATAGCTATCATTTTGTCTTATTTAGATGAAAGGTAAATTTAAAAGTGTTGGTTGAATATTATGAGCACAAAAATGTATTATATTGGTAGAACAGCATTAATTTTACACAGTATCTATGGGGCTTACAAATCAACCACTCTCGCTCTCATATTAAAATGGAGGAATATTGGCATACAATTTAGAGTGGGGGTTTTGAGATAAGGTCATCCGATTCAGACAAAAAATATGTACACTAATCGGGTCTTCCCGTTAAGCTGATGCTGTCCATACTTTACCCTTATAAGAGAGGTTTTTTGATTTTATCACCTTTTGGATTGTGTTAGATTAAAGGGCATGATCAGCGATGAATTATATGAAGTTTTCATATTGTTAGAAATGGACTTCACCCCACCAAATGCATGTTGAAGGATGTGGTGGCAGAGTACTGAATTCATCCCGGTAATTTGTAGGCTAACTTTTAATTTTTCCATAACTTTAATCAACAAATGAATATCATAGACTCGTACCAGGCTTCGAATTACAATTTAAGAATTACATGCACCAGTGATGTAACTTCAAAAATTTACATGCACAATGTGAAAGTTATATGCACAGGCTAATGTAAACATGAATTGGTGCTACTGCTAACCTTTATTCGTATCAGACTGGTATGTTTAGACTATTGACAGTTGGCTCAAATTTTATCATTTCAGCATTCAATGACTTTCTATGAAATAAGCTAAAATTGCAAAGTTTATGAATTCACAAGTTTAAAATTAAATGCACACGTGCATGCAGGATACAAAGTTACATGCACAGAGAGAAAGCTACATGCACCTGTGCATGTGTGCACCTGGGTAATCCAAAGGTCACAGACCAGTCAAACGGTACATGTATGCCGTGGGAAACATGCATAGGGCATGCGTATAATTGTGTTAAATGCCATTTCCGTCGTCTGCTGAATCAATGTCGCCGGCGACATTAAAATCATTCTGATTACCCACAAGGATGCTGATTTGGTCTTAATCATTTCAGGTGATGGCTAATGTATATAAGCTTTACAACCATGCAAAAATATCGATTTTGAAAAATCTTGAGGGGGCACTATTTTTCAAATGTGCCAGTGTCTCTTTAAAGCAATAACAGCACATTCTTTGAAGAGTGCCCCCAATTTTCAAAATTTGATATTTTTCCACAGTTATGTTGGTAATTATCTAGGAAACTACACCTGCGAACGAGAATGCTCAAAATGCGTATTTATCATGAAATAAGTGATTTTGTAATTAGAATTGGAATCCCAGATTGTGTTTAACGGCAGAGCTGGGAATTCTAAGTTTATGTCCATCCATGATGAAATAGTGCTACCTCATGAAAATGACTTCTAACTTGCCTAACCCAATAAAACAACTAATGGATGAATGTAGATACATACATGGCGCTATTTCCCGGCTATTGGAAGGCCGTTTCCAGCAGCCGTTGAATTATTATCGGAGATCTCTGATATTATTCTAATTTTAAATTCCTTCATTTGCCACACTGAGTTAGTTACCATTGCAACAGTGTAAAATCTCAAAATTTTAGAAAAATTGGGGGGGGGCCTTAAAAATGTGCTCTTATTGCTTTAATATCCTAAACTCCAGTTATCTGGTTACATTGAAAAAGTAAGTCTTTGAAAGTTGCTCATTCCTCTTGCAAAGTTGCTAATTTTTCTGACAAGCAAATCTTTCCTTCTTTTTTTTGCAGGAGAAATAAACATAGGGTCCCATTTTTCCCAAAAATCATCCAAAATATGATTAGTGCTGGGCGATAAATAATGGTGAAACGTACCTCCATGCACGCCAGAGTTTCTGACCACTACTCATGTTGCAAGAACAAGTCTTCCTTATAGTTTTATAGAGTAACTCTTATTTTTTTAATCTTTTAGCCATTGTTTTTTAATTTGATTTTTGTTTAATTTTTAAAAACTAGAATATAATAAACTGCATGTTGAAGGATGTGGTGGCAGAATACTGAATTCATCCTGAAATGATTCAAACCTCAGACCACTGTATCATGAGGTCATCTAAGAGAAAATACCAGTAGCGTCTCACAATGCATTGCTTCCAATGGAGGTTTTGTACAGGTTCTGATGGCTAAATTAACAGTACTGATTACAAACTAGCATTTTAAGAATGTTTCATCTCTAACGATTCACATGACTACCTGTACAAAAATTACCACTGGAAGCAATGCATTGTGGGAAGCTGCTGATATCTTCTCTTAGGTCAACAGTCAACTATCCAACCATTATAGCAGTGAGGATTGAGATCTAAATTTGCTTTATGGCATTCATTTATGGTAGCATCTGGCATGCTCGGGATGAATTTAGTATTCTGCCATCACATCCTTCAACATGCCATTTATTCCGTTGAGGCTGCGGAATTCATAGGGTGTGGCACAATACCAAATTCTTTCTGCGTGCTCTATGGTTTTTATTCAAATTTTGTTACTTTGTTTTTACCCTCTGGTGGGTATGGACAAGTCAATTTAAAGGGGCACTTCGTTATCCACAACCTCGTCCCCCAGCTTACCTCAAAGAACTTGAGGTTTTTATATCATTTAATCCATGTGTACCAATCTTACGTGTAAATTTGGTAGTATCTGTAAGAAGTTCGTAATTTTGAATTTTCTGTCCGTAAACAGAATTTACAGCACAGTGGATGAATTCAGTATTCTTCTACCACATCCAACAACATGCAGTTTATTCCGTTGAGGCTGCCAAATTCATAGGGTGGTGGAACAATACAAATTTTTTTCCCAGCACAGTGGCCTATGGGACCATGGGAAGTAACTGCAAGATCAGATTCTACTCAAATTTTTTAATACGCTTTTCTCACGGATATCTAGTGCACAAAGAATTAAACAGAAGGTGCAGAAATCACGAAATGCACCTTTAAGGTTCTATATCCTGTTGATAGTGATCGATCAGCGTGATGACCTCAGCCAAATGGGGAGTAGTAGTGCTGGGCATATATGCACTCTAAACATTTGCAAGTACTTCTCTTGACACGTGTGTAATATCCAAACCATGGTAGACATGGGGTTGTTGTAATTACCAGCACGGTTGTGAATAGGGATTACACTGTGCATTATCGCTTTCTACCGCTCACACACCACAAGTTTGATTCCGCGATACTTCGTTTTTCGGGGGTCAGTGTATGCCAAGTGTCAGGCTCGTAGGAAGTAGAGAACATGAGGACAAAATCGGAACAAGCACCTTTAGCGTATTTATAGGGGTCAACATTTTGTATACCTCAATGGTACCTCAAATGGAAGGTTAAATCTGTACATTATGGCATTCCATATTTTTGATGTAGCTCCCCTTTATGTTAGGAGTTAGTTTTTCCAACTCTGATTGTTGATCTGTTTCACCCACTGTCAAATTTAAACTAAAATGTTGTGTGTAATACGTATCTAGTGCATTTAAACATTTTCGCAATTAAGCAAAAGAAAACCCACACCAATGCATTTTTTATCTACTTTCCATGTTTTATTTTTTTTCCTTTTCAGTTGAACAGTAATGCTTTGGTCCAGTCTTCTAAGCACAGCGATATCATTGTCATCTCATCAAGTTCTCACACCCAACACACAGGCGCGACCCACCAAGGAAAGCATTCATCTCTTGGACCAAGCAGTACAGTAGCCCCAATAGGAAGTGCCACTTCAAACTTAACATATAATCCGCCACCGATAATAGCACCTATGTATCCCGGGACACTCTTCCACAGATGAAGTCTGGCGAGTTGAAATATTTGTGGTCTAATGAAAATCAGGCCCGATTACTATAGATGTTGGCTTCAGAACCTCCGGGTTTACAGACGTGGGGGTCGTTTTTGATGTCTTAAAGCGCTATCATTGCTTCACGAAGGAGTCAAAATATGTACAATTGCAATAATTACAGGATAGTGAAGATAAGTCAGAAATGGAAAAAAAAAACATTATCAAAGATTTGATCTTCATTAAATGACGTGTTGTAGGATAGTGTTCCGTTTGGTCAGTTAATGACTAAAATACTCCATCCGATTTTTTTTTTTCCTTATTAGGTTGCTTTCAGCTTTAGCACTTGTAGGGTATATTAGGTTTTTTGATGGTTTTTTTTTTTCGATTTTCTGATTTAGCAAATCACTGATAGTGTCTGTAAGATAGCTACATTTTTTCTTATTTAGATGAAAGGTAAAAGATGTTTGGTTTGAATATTATGAGCACAAATGTGCTCTATATTGGTAGACCAGCATTAATTTTACACAGTACTCTACGAGGGCTTTCAAAATCACACTCTAGCTCTCATATTAAAATGGATTGAATATTGGCATACAATTTTAGAGATGGGGTTTTGAGATTAAGGTCATCCGATCAAGACAAAAACTATGTAACTAAATCGGGTCATTCCCGTTAAGCTATGCTGTCACATTTTACCCTTATAAGAGAGGTTTTGATTTTATCACTTTTGGATTGTGTTAGATTAAAGGGGCATGATCAGATACATGTATATGAAGTTTTCATCTTGTTAGAATGGACTTCACCCCCAAATCCCATCTGTAAAGTTTCGCGGCGATATTTCAATCCGTTTTGATGTGAGGGCTAAAAACGTGATTTTGTAAGACACATAGAGTACTGTGTAAAATTAATATTGGTCGACCAAAATGCGGCACATTTTCGTTTATAACTTACAAACCAAACATCTTTTAGCCCTAAAATTTCACAGGGTAAATGAGAAAAATAAGAAAAATAGTAGCTTTCTTCTGATTACAAAATTTGGACCACTTCCGGTCCCTGGGAACAAGGCTATTAGCGATCGGGCCATGGACCTTTAAAGGCATTTTTGATGATTCACTTAATCAGGAAATCTAAAAAAATATTTGTATATTTGGTAGAGGTGCAGGTACAGGTGCAGTATTGTCTTATTAAGAATCAAAATTGCCCTTTTAGCTTGAAATATCTGTACAGATACTTAACCTACACACAGTGAAATGGAGGCTTTACATTTTGAATTGCACAAGTGTTTTCTTCCTTCTTACCAATTTATCATATGAAAAGGTACACATTGGAAAATTTATCACTTTAACTTCCTAACTTTCCTGATTTATGGTCACTGACAGTGCCTTTAATTTTTAGATTTTCTGATTAGATTTAAAGGTGCATTTCATGATCCTAGCACCTCATTTTTGTGTCGTCTGCAACAATTGCAGAAGGCACATCGGGATTACTCTAGTCGTACCGGGTGTCTCAAAAAAAGGAAACCCTCAAAAGCTCAAAGCGCCCTCTATTTCACGAAGAGAAAAGAATAAATATTATTATTAGGCAACTGAAAAGTGCATTTCGTCAGGTTTCGTGGGATGCTTGCATGTAAATGCAGCGGTTATTCTGTTGCGAAGATCCCCAATTTGACTCCGCTAGACTTCGCCCTAGGGAAACATTGTAAAGAGTGAAGTGTACGTACAGGAACCAAACAACAAACTTGCCAGAACTCGCAATAGAATAACTACTGCCTTTGCAAGCATCCGACGGACAAGGATGATTAGAAGTTGATTATTGAAATGGAAAAGAGCACAAGCCTGCATCCGGCTTCATGGTCTTAGAGGCAGCCGTGTGTGTGTGGGGGGGGGGGGGGACAGAGCAGCGCAGTATAGAAGAATGATAGAAGAATGAGGCAAGATCTTGGAATTTCTTTAATAATTGAAACTAACCTTTTCAATATCAAACTGATCTTTGTCGCAAAACAAAAGAAACCATAAACGAAAGAATAAACTTGCAGAAGGTGTATTGTCTAAAGACAGCTCAGACAGTAACAATCCATGGATAAAATGAAAAGTGGTACAAATTTCAATCGGCCATAACTTGGTCAATATGTGTCTTGTTTTGAAAGATTTTTTGGTGTCGGAAACCTAATAAAATACACTTTTCAGATGTGTATTAATTTGTATGGCTAACCTTTTCTCTTCGTTAAATAGAGGGCACTTTGAGGGTTTCCTTTTTTTGAGACACCCGGTATGTCTCTGTATCTGTGTGTGTGTATATATGTGGTCAAAATGTTAACCCTTAATATATTGCATGCCGTATGAGTTCTGTTACGGTGATATAACTTGGTGGATAGGAGGGGGCGGGGTGGGGTGAAATGTTGGTGACCTCATGTGACCTTGGAGACCCTGTGTGACCTTTGGCTGGTCAAAATGTTAACCCTTAATAAATTGCATGCTGTATGAGTTCCATAAGGGCTACGGTGATGTAACTTGGTGGAAATGAGGGGGCAGGGTGGGGTGGCATGTTGGTGACCACATATTACCTTCATGACCTCATGTGACCTTTGGCCCCATTCACAAACTACGATGGAAAACAACACTCGCAGTCCGGGGACTGCAAAGTATTTTTTGTTTGTGATTCACAAGATTTTTCTGAGAAAAGGTTATTTCCAAAATTTCAGTCGATTCTGTCCTTGCGTTTTAATGTTATGATCGAATGTTTGTATCACTCATGCCCCATAGGTCATTGTATTGTAATTTCTGTTCGTTTACGGACAGAAAATACAAAATCTCACATTTATTCCTGAGTAGATTGAATTTCCGTGTAAGATGAGGCCCACATACTATACTTAGGCCAACTGTTTAAATGTTATTAAATATCAACTTTTTGAGGTAAGTCAGGGGGACGAGGCTATGAATCATAAAATGCCTCTTTAAGATTCAGTTTCCAAGTGTATCATCTTGAGGACCTCAGGCAACATATATAGGGCTTTAATTCATAATTTTGGAAATTTCTGGGTAAATTGGAATATGTGGTTGGTAAACCTTGTACTAGCATTATACTATATAGTGGGAATATCATGGTTTGTTCATTGAAAATTATATAAGTTTGGTAAATGTTCCCTTTTTATCGCAAAGTTGTGTTATCGCAAAGTTGTGTAACATTTTTTTTATTATATCACTTTCTCTTTCTGCAGGTTAACAGACAAGCTGCTGTACAGCCCACTGAGCAAGTGCATTCATATTTTACAAGTGAGGATATAGAGTTACTTCACCATGTGTACCAAGTTACCACTTAAGCAAACTACGTTTCATGTACTGTGTATAAAAGCTAAATCTAAAGTCAAGTTCTATACCTGCTGGGGGTAAACATCTGATGAAATTTTGAGAATGAACTTCACTGGTCTGTAGAGTCTAAAAATCTGAGGAACCCATAACTTAACAGCCAAGAGGTTATTAAATTTCATCTGAAACTGAGACTATGCCTTTTCTACTGTCCGCCCATCTGAAGAGTGTTAAGATTTTCTCACTGTCCTTTGATAGCTCATGGACAACATTTTCTAGACACCCCTCACAAGAGCCAAGAGGTTTACTCATCTTAAACTGAGACTGAGACTTTGTACCGTATGCCCGTCGGAAGAGTGTTAAGATATTCTAACTGACATTTGATTTTATGGATAATTAATGCAAATAGTGCCTTGTAACATCAACATTCACTGAACCAACCTCAATGTAGCTTGTACATTGATAATGATATCCAAAGGTCACTTGGAGGCATTATGCCAAGGACACGGTATTCAAAGACTCCTACACAAAGGGCCTTTAAAGATCCCTCTAACATTGCCTAAAGAGATTTTGAATATGTTTGCCTGAGCCGCAGCCACAAAGGGGACCAACCCCTATTTCTACATCAAATTACACACTTCCCTAGTTACTTTATCAAGTTCAATGTAACAGAGGACATTATCCAATAAGTGTAGTATTCAAGCACGTAGCAGTAGTTTTTACTACAATCAAAATAGCTGAAATATGAACATTGCACAGCACCCAAAAACGGCAGCAGTACTAAGTACTGTAATGAATGAAATACGAACATATTGCGCAGTATTCAAACACTGCCTCAGTACTCAGTACTGTGATTACTGAAATACGAACATTGCGCAGTATTCAAATGCTGCATTAGTACTCATTACTATGATGAATGAAATACGAAAAGTGCACAGTATTCAAATACTGCATCAGTACTCAGTACTGTAATGAATGAAATACGAACATTGCGCAGTATTCAAACACTGCATCAGTACTCAGTATTGTGATGAATGAAATACAAACATTCAGCAGTATTCAAACACTGCACCAGTACTCAGTACTGTTAACTTTGAAGTATTAACTTTGAACTGTTCAAGTATTAACTTTGAACTGTTGAAGTATTAACTTTGAACTGTTGAAGTATTAACTTTGAACTGCTGAAGTATTAACTTTGAACTGCTGAAGTTTTCACTTTGAACTGTT
Source organism: Ophioderma brevispina (assembly GCA_023653785.1). Lineage (NCBI taxonomy): Eukaryota > Metazoa > Echinodermata > Ophiuroidea > Amphilepidida > Ophiodermatidae > Ophioderma > Ophioderma brevispina. The sequence goes on along the minus strand of JAMKCH010035079.1, from coordinate 21,521 downwards.
GAAGTATTAACTTTGAACTGTTGAAGTATTAACTTTGAACTGTTGAAGTATTAACTTTGAAGTGTTGAAGTATTAACTTTGAACTGTTGTATTAACTTTGAACTGTTGTATTAACTTTGAACTACTGAAGTACTAACTTTAACCTCTGGAATTACTAACTTTGAACGTGGAAGTATTAACTTTTAAAAACACCACTCAAGGGGACGTAACCTCCCACATACGAACTTGCCGATTCAAGTTGCACTGAGCAGTTTTGTTTGATATTAGATTTTTTCCTATGAATCGCACATCACAAACTTTAAATACACTACAGTATTATATATTGTAAATATAAAGTATCATTTCCTGGAATTGTATGCTAAAGTTGGGCTGACTTTAGCAAATCAAAATCTTCCCAAAACAGTTCAATAATAAGCATGAATATTATTGATCCTTCAAACCTTTTTACCTACTTTAAACAGGACTGCAAGTTCAGCTTCCCTGAAACATTTATGATCATTCAAACCACTTAAAAGATAACTTTAATCCTTAATGACATAAACTTTCTACTCCAAAGTGCTCAGTGGCAATTTCTTTTGGACGCCCCATCCCCGGGCTAAGGGGTGTCAAGTTTAAATTGGAAGAATAGAACAAGCTTAAGAATCTTAAGAATACCATAAGTAAACCTCATATCTGAATTTTGCAATTGAAGCATACTCGAACTTAGTCTTGGAAGCGTGACTGCAAAGCTCAGTTGATAAACCAAAGTAATTTCTTTGGTGAAGCTGCGGTATCCTGTGTCAGGAGAATTTCCAGTTTTGTAAACGATGAAGTTCTAACAAAATAACAAGCGCATTAGATGTAATTCTTAAAAGTTATCATTAAGGTGATTTTCATCATTAGTGATATGTTTGAAATAAAATTGAAAATTATTTGCAGCTAAGATTATGAATATTTTTGCAATTATCACTGGGAGGACAAATATACGATTTCCTGCATGAATTACGCTACTACTTTGTTACAAATTCACGTAATAGTTGTTTGGTTTTAGAATTTGTATTATAGCAAACATACCTTTGGCTAATTTGTATTAAAAAAGTGTTTAGAATTTTCCCATACTCGTACATACAAGATGTATAAAAATTGAATTGCGAATTGCCTGTGGCACCAACTTTATGGATGCACTAACACGACTGCAACGTAGCATATAAATGCGGTTACACAAGGTGATGACAATTCCCAAGTACGTTATTAATGCTGCATGACAATGGCAATTTGTTCATACTAATAATTTTGATACAACATGCATGTATACTTAACACTTGGAGAGATTACTTGGAGATGACAATTCCCAAGTACATTATTAATGCTGCATGACAATGACAATTTGTTCATACTAATAATTTTGATACAACATGCATGTATACTTAACACTTGGAGAGATTACTTGGAGAGATTACTTGGAGAGATTACTTGGAGAGATTACTTGGAGAGATTACTTGGAGAGATTATTACTTGGAGAGATTATTACTTTAGAGATTATAGGTGTTCCAGGTCAAATATTTATGGCATCAGAGCAATTGTAATTTTGTGTAATTCAAGTGTCAATAAGGAATTCAAATGTCAAAACAGAAAAGAACAGATGTCCACTTGAAAAGTGCTTTATCAAAAATCTTTTTTTTCACGATTATCATGTTATGCTTCTTGACAAATAGGTTCTGAACTCAAAAATCCCATCAAATACTCAACCATATAGTTTTCTTGAAACCTTCAAACCTTTTTACCTACTTTAAACATGACTGCAATTTAAGTTTTTCTGGAACATCTATGATTATACTTTCTTATATTTCAGAAAATCAAATTGTACCAAAAATTATGGCTTGCATCTTGAAGAATAGAACAAGCTTATGAAATCTTAAGAATACCATCTGAATTTTGCAATTGAAGCATACTCGAACTTAGTCTTGGAAGTGTGACTTCGAAGCTCAGCTGATAGACCAAGAAGATGTAAGTAATTTCTTCGTGAAGCTGCGGGATCCTGTCAGGAGTTGCAGGTTTGTAAACGGTGAAGTTCGAACAAAATAACAAATGCATTAGATGAAATTCATAAATATATTATTAAGGCGATTTTCATCATTAGTGTTATTTTTGAAATAAAATTGCACATTATTTGCAGCTAAGGTTAGGGATATTTGTTCGAATTGTCCCATACTCGTACATACGAGATGTATAAAAAATAATTGTAACCTATAGTTTTCTTGAATTGCCTGTGACACCAACGTTATGGATGCACTTACACGACTGGTACGTTACATATAAATGCGGCTACACAAGGTGATGACAATTCCCAAGACATTATTAATGCTGCATGACCATGCCAATTTGTTCATACTCTGAAAATTGATGAGTACTAATAATTTTGATAAACCATGCATGTATACTTAACACCTGGAGAGATTACTTTGAGAGATAATTACTTGGAGAGATAATTACTTGGAGAGATAATTACTTGGAGAGATAATTACTTGGAGAGATTATTACTTTGGAGATTATAGGTGTCCCGGGTCAATTACCCATGGTATCAGAGCAATTGTAATTTTGGGTAATTCAAATGTCAATAAGAAATTCAAATGTCAAAACAGAAAAGGACAGAACAGTCCACTTGAAAAGATCAGAATCACAACAGGTAAATCAAGTATATGTATTTGCAGAGAGGCAAGGTTTGTGCAGGGGGAAATCTATAAAGTAGCTGTAATTGTACTGAAATCTATACACACATTTTGGCCATATCCTAAGGATTAGAAAGTAGTTTATCCTATCTGGTCAAAAAGCAACTTCCTTGCACAAAACCACCTCAAACATGCCTTAACTTTTTTGGCAACCAACCACTTGTTCCTGACAATCATAAAGTTATTTAAAATATTGGTTTGGGTGGTAGAAGTAGGAACTGTTTTCAACTCTGATACTTGAAATCACTAATAAACATTTGATTTCACTAATGGGAACTTACGTGAGCTAATCGGATATTGTGTTGGCAATAATGGACATTTGAACTGCCTTATGTTAATTAGTATGTGCTAATAAAACATTCGACAATAGAACATTTGAACTGCCTTTGAAGACAATTGGTTGAAAATAGTGGACATTTGACTTGGAAAACCGGTAACCTATACTACTTGGAGAGATTATTGGAAAATTGCTCCTTGGAGAGATACTTTGAAATGTTACTCGCGATTGTTACCTAAAAAGGTCTTTTACACTCGGAGAGAATGCTGTAGAGATAATTACTAACGCACTTTTAAAGAAATGTACTTGGAGTCGAGAACTATGAAATCTCAAATTGGAGATGTTACTACATACTTGGAGAGACTGCTTAGATAGGCGATGAATACTTTAAATATTAAAGTCGTTCCCCCAGGAAAAATTTCCCAAAATATGTCTATACTATTTAAAATTTTACTGAAAAATTATTTAAATCGATGTCAAAAAGAAATTTCCTTTGCAAGGTGATGCTCAAGCAAATGTAGTACAGTTTTATAAAATTTCAAATCAAGTTCTATTTGGAAAAATATTTTAGCACAAGCGAAACCACATAAAAACCACTTTGAAAGCTGCAAAACAACTGTGGATTTTATTATGTAGTGCAAGTATATTTCTTTTATATTGCATTTTGTGTAAACATGCGTAAATGGACTTAAATAAAACATTTTCATGACAACAAGAAAACATTGGCTTATATTTTTAATGTTGTGTTTACCTATAACTGAAAGCTACTAATGTATGTTCAAGGGGATACTAAACAATGGAGATGCTGGGCTTGTGGATGATCACATTAAGAATATAATATAACCATACAAGCTCAAGAACTGTTAAGTCTACGTCAGCAACCTTCAAGAGTTTCAAACTTAATATGATTGACGACATCTCATACTCCAGCACATCCCGTTTCATTAAAATGATTACTTGTGATTAACGGATCTCAAAAGGGTATCCACGGCCAAGTCGTGTGTGTCAAAGCTCGATGTAGATAACACTGTAAACTGTCTACCAAGACTTCCTACAGATCAAAGTTGATCAGGGTCAAACTCAGCTAAAGCTACACTATAAAGTCACCATTGTGTCCAAGATGTTGAATCCGACAAAGGTGCGAGAAGCCTTTGGTGTGGTTGAACAGCCAACAATAAGTATACAACGATATAGAGATAAACTTCGATGAATTCACAATGCCTCAATGATCAACTCATTTCTAATGGTAGAATATACAACAACTATAAAAAAAGAGAGCTACCAGAACATATAGTTGTCATCATAATCTGATGCCGCTCCCAAGAAAAGACAGAGAGTATGAACAATCTCAAATGATGTAAATGACCGAACCTGATATCCGCTCATACAATACAAAATGCTGATTCTGACGAACCAGTAATGATGAACCATGGATGTTAATGATGATATAACAAATACCACCTTCTTGCTCCCACTGTATTCGTTTTTTTGTTTTTTTTTTCTCCCAGTACGATTTTGCTCAATATTGGGCAGCAAATGACGATACTATTCTATCATTAGCTCCTTGGTGGAAGGCCACGCACCTTGAAAAGTCTACAAAGGAAGACAATGTTTTCCCTGCCGAATTCCTCCGAGGTGCCAATACATCCTTGGGACAGAGAAAGAAAATACCCCATCATGATACTCAATAACCGGTTTGTTATCAGCTGATAATAGATTTGCACGAATTCCCGAATACATCGTTTTTGCACCGTATGCAACTGAAGTCCATTTGATTAATTCAAGCATTTCTATTGCCAATGATAATCTACTCAACAAAACCTGCCGATGGCCGGGAATCACTGCTTCAATGTTGACCATCAAAACGAGTCCAAGAACTCATTAAACGAGATGAGGGTTACATGTTTCTTGCCAAAGTACAGTACCCCCGGAATATTTGGTAAAAGTTAAAAAAAACTGTTCGCAATGATTCGTATCTAGGAATTCAAACATGCCTTTTGTACAATTAGTGCTGCGACCGACGATGGATTGAAATAGCCTAATGCCATACTTGTCCAGCTCGGCAAAGCTCCTTTGACCGAAGAAGAACATAAAAACTTTCGTGGGAAGATCATTGCAGATAATTACTGGAAAATCCTGTCACAGCAGGCCGCCAGATGTTCGAACACGAGTAAAAGATGTTTATCAAGATGTGATCCATCTCCTGCACAACCTTATTGGGAGTCGAGGACATACTATTACATAACGAATTTTCAGATAGAGGTTTGCCAAATGTTCACTGGGTAGTATGGGGTAAAGATGCCACCACAAATAAAAAAGATTCGGTCAGATGATAAAGTGACTGATTTGTCGATAAATATAATATATGTTGCAATTCCTCCTGAAACTGACCCGGAATGTCCGAAGATAGTAACATCTGTTCCGCTTCATAGCAAAAACCCATACAAAATCATGTAGAAAGACTGGGAAAGTGGTTCGATTCAACTTTCCTAAACCACCATCCAGCAGACCTTCAATTTGTACATCTTATCATCAGTTCATAGTGAATTTCGATGATAGCGAACAGGAGATCATGATGATAGAAACTACAGCACATGACAATAAACCAATGAACACAACATTCCAAACAGTTAGTAGCTAAAATCTGAGGAATTTAATCAATTGAACAAAGACTCGAACTTTGAAACCTGTGATGATCTTTAACAGCTCAGAACAACACAAGCAGCATTTGAAGACAACGCTTAGTAATCACTGTCAACATGAAGACCTCTATCATAACGTGACGTTACAGATGTATGGGTCCTAATTACAATCCCCTCCTTACTCCGTTGTTGGAATGGCAATATGGATCTACATTATTCTAAGCTTGCCTACGCGTGTGTCAATGTACATCTTGTCATATTTCTAAGAGCAGAAAGAGAGAGGGGTGGGACCTATTAACGCATGCACAGAAAGAAGCATTGGAAGGAAACAATGAGCCGTTCAACAATTGAGAACATTAGGAAGTCTTTTTTTTTGTTTTTTTTGTTTACTACAAAACAGAGAGACCCTGTAATGGGCTTCTATATACCATTGCATGTAGTATGCCACTATGCATGAGTACAAGAAGTTTTGTTTTTTCCCCACTGTGCCAATGGCCAGAAATATCTCTTCTTTGCACTATCTTAAAGAGAATGCAGGAAACAGTGAACAGGTTTGGCAGCCTACTCAAATTGATAAGTATTTAGCACTGCCACCGCATGCAAAATTCAACAAACATGTGGCATGGCACATATTTTTCCAAGTAGCGCAATAATCATCTGATATTGATACTGATGCAGATGAAAAACGCAACCTGCAATAATACGTTTACCCCAGGATTTCAGTTAAAGAGACCTGAACTATATTACATGAACTGCTAACGGTTATACTTGCCACATAGAATGTACAACTCAAACCAGACAGATATGACACCTCCGCAGAGCTAGTTATCTCACAGGATTTTCAAACTATCGGCCAGAAAAAGCTATCCTATCAAGACATTGGTCACAGAAAACATGCACCGAATATGAACGCAGAAACCTGAAACCTTGAATAACGCATGGGTAAGCTGTTCAAGAAGCGGCAGATCTTCAGATGCATGGGCTGCACTTGCTCCACAAAACGAACAGAAACTCTTGATAACAAATGCAAAGACAAATCCCATTGGATTCCGATGATGACTATGCTGATACAGATATCCCCTGAACTTCACGAATACAATCGTCAAATTCAGATCAGTCATTATACAGATGTCAATTAGAAACAAGACAAGAAGAGTTCTTTCTCATGATGCACGCTCTTGTCCTGTTTAAAGACAAAACTAAATGACAAACAACGTCAGCTATTATTATTTGAGAAAATGGTGTATTGAAAAGTCACAGAACCATACTGGTCAAACTTTGCATGTTTTTTTAATGGAGGCGCGGGTACGGGCAAATCACATGTATCAGATGCATAGAGTATCATGCTCAAACATATTTGCACCACAAAATGAATCACCAGAAAATGTGACTGTATTAGTAGTTGCCCATACTGGAACAGCCCTTTCATAGTGTCGGGTGAAACTATTTGTTCAGCATTTAGCATCAGTCCGAAAGCGCCTAAAGACTATATAGCCCTCACTGAAGAATCTCTCAATCCTCTTCGTGTCCGCTTTGAACACCTGCAACTACTTATTATTGACGAAATATCAATGGTGATGCAAAGCCTATTGTCATATATACATGGGTCGTCTTCAGCAGATAAAGGGCACTCAGCGTCTACTCTACTATTTTGGGAATATTTCAGTATTGGCTGTTGAGAAATTTTCTTACCAATTACCCTACCTCCAGTAAAACCCACCAACGCCACTCTGCATTCCTAATACGGGAAATACTCAAATACCAATGATCCCCTTTTCAATTTGCGAACTCACAGAAATTATGCGGCAAAAAGACTGATTTTTGCACCAAACTGTTAAACAGGCTGCGAGTTAGACAAAAGGGGCACTGCTGTGAAGAAACGATGAGATCTCTTTACAATCAGACAAGTCGATGCACAAAGTCTCACCACAACACGATGCATTACATATTTAATGCCCGCAATGCCGACGTTGACAAACACAACGAAATGATCTCCCATCTTTAGAAACGAGGTACACTCAATAACAGCTTATTGACACTCTTCAAAGTGGTGGAAAACAAAAGTGTTGGCAATTCCTCATAAAAACCACAAGCAACGAAAACACTCTCTAGCTACCAAACTCAAACTTGACAGTTGGTGCACCAACCACAACCCACAACTCCGACCATGACACTTAATTGCCTAATGCCTAGATAACTTTCCTGACGACTTTGTGAATGGAGTATCTAGGCATAAATCTAAACAGGAATAAACAAGAAAATGCTAATTCTGCAAACATTCCATGCTATATGCAACAGCTGTATTTGTAAAATTTGACAGTGACGTTCGGATTAAAATCCCGATGTTCGGAACCGCTACCTCCTAATACCTCATGCGTACTATAAAACCACACAAATCTCCATTGAATCTAAGAACACAACGCACATTCCATCACAAAGACAATACCATCTGAAACTGGATGGGCTGTTTACCGTCACAAATGCCAAGGGCAAACTGTAGATCAAGCCGTTATTTCCATGAACATCATACCAAGTCCATGGCGTATGTAGCACTCAGTCGAGTAGAGAGTTAAACGGAATGTTCCTGCAGACTATGATTCTGATGAATCTTCTGTCAATAACGACGTTGCTGATGAAGTCATATAACAGCCAGTTGGTTCGACCTCTCACAAGCAAACCCACTGATAGATATTGATCATACGCAGTACTTCATCCATCGGCTACATCAGAATATCCACAGTCTTCGTAAACACGTGTCGATGACTTGCCGCGCTACACAACGACACGAAAGCACATGTAATATTTACAGAACGTGGTACCTGAAGGCGATAACACAACCACATTTTTCGGCATGATGGAATGCATCCTGCTCTGACGAGACCCAGGAAATACAATTGTAGAGGTAAGGGGAGTCGCATATATTTCAAAATCTGTTAATTTTGAAACTTTATAAACAACATCTAATCACCAATGTGGCAATATGCTAATAATCAGAACACTGTCCAAACAACTATGGTGAATTGTAGTAGTCTACAGCCAATAGCTAACCCCTAATAAATATTTTGCAACATTTCAGTGAAACATGGCGCACACTCGAGTGTCCTAGGATTAAATCATATAGAGTGATTGTCGTGATTCATCAAAACCATGGAAAAGAGAAGTGATAAACCCTCTGAGACAGTATCACCAGGTCATAACACACCAACTACCACTACTGGAACCTTCTGGATCATATATATGTACGACCTCGTTCCTGCTGACTACATTGCTTCATTTTTTTGGACAACCCATTACGCTACCATGACCCTACGCGATTGCAATTAGACCCTAATGAACTCACAAGTTTTTTAATGGCGACGGTTTGTACATAGCAAAATAAGTAGCAAATAGCAAACCATTAGTCTTATGTCGTTTTCCCTAATGTACCCACGATTAATCTTGATTCCGACCTGATCCTGTAAATATTCCCATTTTTCAACCCCATTCCTCGGTATAACCATATTATTGCTTATTTGATGTGTTTTCAGACAGTATCGAGGTAATGTTATTATCCTATTTCCTATCAAATGTAACTAACAGTAATCATTCAAGTGCTGGATAAATTATGAATAGTTCTCAAGGACAGATAATGCCACATGTGGATCGTGGCCAGTATTGACAAACGTTTCAATTACAAAGAAACGATTGTGATTAAATTATCGCTAATATTGGTTTGGCATGTAATATTATTCATATTGAAGTTCAAAGTTATAAAATGTTTGTATACTATAACCTAATGAAGATTTTGTTTTAAATATATGGATTATATTAAATTCGTAATTCACATTTGAATCAAAATATGCGTATAATTTTTAATGACTCCTAGACATTTTCCTGTACTATATCTATGTTCTATCCCCCTTTAATCAACAATCAGTATGCGTAGATTCTGTTACTGTGAAGACCTCGTAATAATTACTTACTATGACCATTGTTAAGACAAAGTCAATAATCAACTTCCTAATCCAGATTATGCTCATGAGCTTTTAATCTTTGAAAAAAATAAAATAATTGATATCCTACATAATGTCCGCATTCATAAACAAAACTTATTAACAATAATGCAAACACTTTTCTAATGAATGAATATACTACCTTTCAAGTATGTATTCATATTTTAAACACTCCTGCAATTTTCAACGAATTCCAACTAATATGTATTTAAAACTTCTGCTGTGTCAAACAGAATACACTGCCATCTGATGTGTGAAACAATCATACACACACACCAAATGCAATCATATTTCTATAATAATGGTATGAAAAGAACTTAGTATTTTTCAATCTTCCTGCATAATGAACTATTGATCTTATCTTAATCATGCTAGGTACTATTTTAATGATTAAAATTCATACATACTATACACTTCTTTTACCAATTGTAAAATGTTTCAAAATAAAACCGTATTTATATGTTCTTCTGCCACTTTCCAGAAACCCAAAATTAAGTACCATTTTTATTTTTTGTTCACTTGTTTTCCCTTTGCTTAACTTCAGTTCAATTAAGTTTTTATTTAACAATTTTATAATGATCGATTTTTTTCACATATCTTTCCAGATGTAGCTGTTTCATGAACGCAAGCATTTTCCCTTCTTTTGAAGCGTTAACCTAATTTTTTTTATGTCTAATTACAGTAGATACCGATAACGGTTATAACCATTCAATTCTTGGAATAATAATAAATAACGATACTTAGATTTTTTGCATATATTTACATTTTACATTATTATTAAAAATTATTGATGTTTAGTTTCCTGCATGATACTCATTGTAATAATAGGCAATTACAATAAGATTTTAAATCTTATTTTTACCATGTGAATTGTTTCTGTAACTCTGAGTTATGAAAATTTCTGCTAAACAATCATGCAACAATTATACAAATTTCTCTTCGATAACACATTTGTGGCAATATATTTTAATGAATAATATACTTCATAAAAAAAGCTTTAAGATTGTATTAATATGTTATCTTCCTGATAATATAAATATCATTTCATAGTGTATTTTCAAAACTTCATTTTGAACTAAATTCGCACTGCATACAAATTCGATAATCTTTTACAATTTTGTCATTATTTCAATATCATGCTTCTATTTTATACTAATACAATTCCTCGTGTAACTAACCTTTTTTCTGATAAATGCCATTATAATCCCAGTCTTAATTATATCGTTTCCCAGGTTCGTTCGTTTCCCATTCCAATCAAAACAAATTTCTAAACAAACAATCGATTGCCGGCTCGGACGTCGCCCGGATTACCAAGGTCCTCCGCCTTGCTCTGCTGCCCAGGGAGCAATGATAAACGAACAGTAAATATGGACACATTTGGGGTGTATATGGGGTGTTCATGCGCTTCACCTCACCGTTAGTGTTTTTGGAACCCGGGAGCAAAAGACCTCAAGGTCGTGAACTAGAACATCCAAGCAACCTCACCTCCTCGCGGTGCACCCCGGTAACTAGCCTCTGCTAGGCTGACGAGGCTCTGGCGATTGACACAGCACCATTATATTAATGAGCAAAATGCTAGCTACATATACCTAAACCCCATCTTTGGTCAATAAGCACAGCTGATCAAACCTCATATGGGGTGCTTTACCGATTGGTGTCAAAGTTTCAGACGCAGGGTTCATTACAGGTCATTTTGTCCTCTTACCATCTTTTTTTATGTTTCGCCCCAATAAAATCCTAAATCAATTGCTATACTCACTAGACTTGGACAGAAGAACCGCTGACTCAAGACCCATATGGGGTATTCAACAGACTGGGGTTACAGGTCCCCAGGGGCATTACCAGTCAGCCCCGCTTATCCTCCTTTTTTTGCCCTTTAAGTACACAATCAATGCTATATCACCAGTCTTAGGCCAGATTGGGTCAAAGGTCAAAAAAGGGGCCATATCTTTGAAATCTATACATTCCTTGTAGCGCACAATCACTTGCTATAATCACTAAAGTTGGCCAGAGCAACCTACCCTAATGCCCGTATGTGGTGTCTCCATCCTGGGTCACAGGTCGTCAGTGGTCAGCACATTGCCACCGCATGATATACTCGTAGCTGTCTAAAGCACACTAAATGCCTAGTTCTTCTTTCTCTTTCTCTTTCTTCTTTCTTTTCTTGTACCTGCCTTAAAGCTACTAGTGCCAGCCTTGCTCCTATTGCAACGAGAATGGTCACAAGAACCCCGACCCAAGGTTCATATAGGGTTTTCACAGTTTGACCATAGGGGTCACGCAGGTCACATCGGTCATGTTGTCGCGCTAACAACCCTTTTTTCCTCCCTACTTCTCCCACAGTCCGCATGTGCTATCGATGCCATTCGGGCACAGTGATTGCCAGATGTCTGGCCATATGGCTTGTTCACAAAGATTTTGAATCCAAAGTCATTTAGGGGCCAAAAAGGGGCCAGTCTCTCTAATCTTTAATATTTCAAAAATGATAATAGTGTGACACAGTTAACGTGATCTTGACCAGACTTCTTAGAAAAACCCCTGTCCCAAGTGCCACACAGGGTTGTTGACAGCCATGGGTCCAAGGTCACACATGGGTCATTAGAGGTCAGTCGTTCTACCCTCCTTTTTGCTATTTCGGCCACAAATCAATGCTATAATCACTAGCTTGGTCAGAGAACCGCGACCCAAGGCCCAATAGGAGGTGTCAACAGATTGGGGTCAAAAGGTCACGTAGGGGTAATTACAGGTCAAGTCGCTCTTACCCTCTTTGGACTTTCTGCCACAACTCAATTGCTATAATCACTAGCTTGGTCGAAAGAACCACTGACCTAAGGCCATATGGGGTGTTCACAGATTGGGGTCAAAGGTAACTGCGGCCGATTTAAAGGGGCATTCTTTTAAAATATTGCAGACCGCACACCAGATATCAATTTCTATAATCACCGGACTTGGTCCCCCCAGAAGAATGCTGACCCAACTTCCTTATAAGTGTAAATAGCTTTTGGGGTTTCAAAGGTCACATGGACAGTGCTGCAAGTTAGTCAACGCATGATATACTCGTGCATTCTAAAGCACAATCGATGCTAGTTCTTTCTTCTTTCTTTCTTTGTACTTGCTTCAAAATGCTACTAGTGCCAAAACGGCTGGGCCGATATGTACCAAAATTTTTTTGTCGGTCAGAAACCACTGACCCCAAAGCTACACCAGTTTCTCTTGGGGTGTAAAATTTTGACCTTTGACCTCTAGTAGGGGTCAATAGAGCGTCAAAAACTAAAAACTCTTTTGAGGCCCTACCCTTCTTCTACAGATTAGGTGGGCTACGTACGAAAAAATTCCACATGAGCATCTTCTTTGGTCAGTGTATACAGATTGTACACAGAATTAATGATCTGAACTCATTAACAGTCAAAATGGCGCCGCGGCCGGCATATCTAAATTAATATGCAAAATGGCTATATCTCAAAATCGATACAACCGGGATAGGTGATGTCTGCGAAAAGTGGCGGATAATGTCGGACGAATCAAGTGACAGAATATTGGCCAGGGGTCAAGTGACAAAGATAGGCAAATGAGCTAATTAATATGCAAAAAACGCTAGAACTCATTAACCAATGTAGATATTTATGTCAAAATTGTTCACAAGAACCACTGAGGAAAAAGGCTCTATTACTTATGGGCCATTTTGGGTCAAAAGGTCAAATGGGTTCATACAGGGGTCACAATATAAAAGAGCTTAATTGACCTAAATAGCTATTTCATCTTGTAGGCATCAATTGAAAAGTGAAAAAGAGTCCCCAGCGACCCCGCTCGGTGAGCCATGTTTAAGGGGTCAAAGGTCAAACTGATACTCGGGCATAGTATCCTGAGTCGTCTATTCACTGTCTATGGTCAGTGCAACATAGGGTGTTACACAAACTTTTGATCAGTGATCAGCAAGTGATAATTTATCCCCACGGTAGGTTCGTGCTCTTCGAGCACCATTTGCCTCTAGTTAGTCTAGTTATTTTGTGGTCGCTGGGCTTTGTCCATCGGAGAGCCATTTTTTTTTCCCTCGGTATTGTAATTTGGTCGCTCGGGCTTTTTTTTTCTGGTCTCTCAGGCTAGTTATTTTTGTTCGCTCAGGCTAGTTATTGTTTGGTTCACTCAGGCTAGTTGTTATTCCCACACCCACTTTAGGAGGAGTTCTCCTTTAAGCAGGCTATGTACTTAAAAATTTACATTTATGATCCTTTACATCAAAAATTGAATGAGAACAAATTTTTCGCACCTCATTAGTGACAATTTGGACAATAGAGTATTGGTATTTTTGCTATAAAGTTGTTGGCTGCGTTACACAATAATCACAGGCAAACGTGGTTGTGTATGGACAAGGATTGTCGATCATATTATTAATTTATGACATTTACACTGCTGCCAATCCACAACAGGGCCATTTGCGATGGTTGGTGTATAGTTCAATAACGTTTCATTACAGAAATGGTCAACGGAAACATAAAAACAAAACACAATTATAAAATTAAACTCTTCAAATCCAGTCTAGTGCAAAACAACAGTAAAAGTGTTAGCAAGGTTGTAAAGGAATAAAACTAAACAAAGCTTTGCCTGATTTTGCATTGATCTTAACTTTTTACGGAGGGGAATAAAATTAAATGCCATGACTCTATTTAGTCCCTTCTTTAAGGAATTGGCGCGCTAGTACTTGATTTGAGTATTGGGACAAGGTCACGAGATAACCCAAGAAAGCCTCTACATCAAGCTTATTTCCATTGGCGTCCATTTTACCGGGGACGGAATTGGGAGAGCCAGGGGCAATCACCACACTCTTTCCAAAACTGACTATAAACGTACCGTTCATGCACAGTAATTGGGACCCGGGACGGCTGACGGTCCCATCCAAAGGGGACGGGGTATATATTATTGATGCGTTCATTGCCCAAGTTCAAATGAACCATGGAGAGCGAATTCCAATGTCAATCAATATAGTCTAGACAAGCTTTAAATTTAGTACCCTAATTTAGAGCATTTTTGGAGCACTTGAATCTTCAATGAGTAAAAACAAGAAGCAGAATTGTGCATTAAGGATGTCAACCTTTGATTTTGTTGTATGACTCAACCTACCATTTCTTATACGCGGATGGAATTACAGGGTATCACCTTTTAAAGCTCTTAATAAAGGAATAACACTTTTTAGGAGACTCTGAACAAATAGTACTCTCTCGCGTGTTTTCTATAATTAATGCAGTTCTAGATTTCCGTTACTGATATTCTTATTCTTTCGTAACTTTTTTATATTAGAATCGGTATCGTTCAACGATGAGTGTTGTAGGCTCTTTTGTTTGCCATATATGATAATATCTCCTGATTCCTTGGTTAATCCATCATTCAACAACCAATTAAGAGGGACATAAGTATCCATGCCAGATTTAATTGCCTCTGGAATTACCATACATAGAATCAACACTAAGCGTGACATCAGCATGTATCCATGAACAAACTGGTCTGACCAGTTTTTTCACTCCAAACTGATTCTTTTAGCCAGCAATATCAGGCAGCTTTATGAAATTGGTACATCATGGTCGAGGTTTCTGCTTGAACAAATCTGGGTTTAGTACTCTAATAATGCATGCCGCCATGCTCAATTATGCCCGTGGACAAATGACCCATGATCTCTCCCCCAGGGTGGGAATTAGACGTGAAATAAGAGATTCCCAAATGCGATAAACCAAAATCGTGGCAATTTCAAGTAATTTGCCGTGAGAGGGTCTACGTAAACCTCCACCAGGACAGTCAACAGACATGAGATCCTATAGTTCGACACTCAGTCCGACACCTGGGAAGATTAACCCCCCCCAAGCAAATGGACCATGTACCATGGTATATTATTTTTCACGGGAAGTTATGCAGGGCAGACATTATATGTCAGGGGAACCACCGTACAACTGGGGATCTTGTAGAAAAAGCCATAGTTAGATCTTTGGCACCCTGAAAATTTTTACTGTTACCATGGTTACCCAGACTGTGTGGCCTCGCAATCACTTTCAAGGTCCGTGCAGTGAGTCGCAATCAGTCGTTGCGATAAAGCAAATCAAAACACCATCTTTGATGTTCCCCGTAATTACTATCTTTTGCGGATGACAATAACAATCTGGGGTAAAAAGCTACCACTACTCTGGACACTACATCAAGGTGAGTTTTCGGGTCTGCAATTCTAATATCAGGGATAATTATCATGCATACCTCCATTCAGCAGTCTTGTCTTACTGCTAACACAAATCTTTTGTGTTAGTAACGTTGCGCTATGAATCAATCCAAGAAATTGAGGGTTCAAAAAAGAGTACTCCTTAATAATCGTACTTAATGCGCGATCTAATTTTAATTAGCGAGATGTACTTTTTGTGTCGGTGTCACTTTGGTACAATTCCTGAACAACTGTCCTCAGTGTCATCATTGCAGGGTGACATTTACGTTGACATTGCAAATAAGCATGGCTATTTATTTTCGGCACGTAGATTTGAATTGGGAAATGGTGCAGAACTGTGTTTTGCCCACTACTTATATGAGATAGACAAAGCGGATTCTCTCTCCACAAACGGCGTAACAAATCGAGGTGCCCCAAAGTATTATAATGAGAACATACTGCACTTCATTAGCATAGTTTTGGACACCCACCCTATTTGTTTTTGTATCGTCGTTTTGGAAAGTCCTTATGCATATTTATGAGACACAGCGGGTATTTTACGTTCGTCACACTTAGCGAGTGAAAACAACAATACCAACTGATGCCACATGCTTTCACTGTAAACTCCAATATTCGCTCTTCTAAGCAAAATTAACAGGTCATCAGGAGACTTTTTTTGTGGCTTAGAAGCAGGATCTTTTTTAGCGGCTGTTTCTTTCAATCGATTGGGTTTTCGTATAATTATTTCAGAAAAATCGGCCGATCAGATCGGGAACACTGGGTCAATGCAACACGGATAACATAACGTGTGACCCAGATTTTAGGCTTGTGCTTGTGCAGTAACAGTATAAATGAGCTTAACAGCGACGACGCGCGAAGTTTCGCAACAAGAAGGATGCGCGCGGTGTTGAAAAAAATCTGTTACGTTGCTGTCCTATTCAATAACACTAGCGTTTTCTCCTCTTGGTTTATAGTCTAGCTCTGTGGTTTTGCCCTCAACCCAGGTCAGTTGCGTGCGGTCAAGCAATGGTATGCCTGACCTGTATAATGTACACACAAGATTTCTGCTTCGTTGTGTGTATAGACTGCAAACGCCGTTCATTTAGACGCTTAGGTCAAGTCAGCCGTAGTTGATCGAGCGCTACCGATAGCCGAAAGCCTTCTGGTTATTTGCATAAGAATGTACTACACGGCGCTTCGGGTGACTCGAGTCCATTTATGCATGTCGTGAACATTGTACAGCTTCTATAGAGTAGGTGTTTGGGTACCTTGGTTATAGAAAGCAGAACAATTAATTGAAGCGGCGGTGATTCATTCAAAGTATTGAAGGTTACCGGGATAATTGGTGACAGGTACAATAGTAACTTACATCTTTGCATGCATAACAAGAATAGCGTGTTCACCATGGATTTCCTGAGTCACATCTCATCCAACCTTTTGCATATGGCCATATCCACTATCTTGGCTATCGTGTTAATTGCTACTATTGTCTGTTCAATTAACTTAAATGTCCGTTTTGTATGTAAGCCAAAAATATACGGTTTGAGAAAAATCACTAAGAAAAGTTTTATTCATCATTGACCAACAAAATCATTGGGCTCCAACTTGAAAACATATTTCTTCTTTGAACTTTTATTCACTTTACAACTTATTTTTATACAAACGACAACACCCTGGGTCCAAGTGACTATTGACTTTTAACCCATAACTTTTATGCAGACCCATTCACACACTATGGGCGCTTCAAGCAATGTTAGGGAAATGTATGATTCGTTGGACCTTGCTTTGATTTCAGGTGTTTGCTCGTGCATGAAATGCATGGGCAGATTCAAGATCGTTTAATACTTATACTTTTTAATAGAGGTCCTGCCCTGTATGTATGTCATTTTGTTTACGAACCAAAGAATCACATATCTCTCCTGTAATGGCCACCCATTCATTATCCCGTGGTGAGAACCTTTTATAGCTAGTTTTTGTATTGCAAAAATATTCGCGCAAATAGACAGGGTTCGGATTGTCTGTTGCACAACGTGGCTTTATTCATTTCATACCAGTAACGGTGGGCGGACAATAGGCCTATTGATCGTGAATCGAATCTCCTTCTTCTCCTTCCGAACACCGACGAACAACTTTTACTACTACTAGATGGAGTCACTTGAACCTTCCCACAACGTAATATTAATGGTACCAAACCTTATTCGCTCATTTTTCAAAAACGAGGTGGGAACCTAACCACCCCAAAGGTCAAATAGATTTGAAGGTTTTAAAATGTCTCATTCTTTTCATGTAAAAAATTGTCATGTCAAAAACGTCTTAGGCCAAGATACCCAACAACTTTCTTTTTTTCTGTGTATTAATTTGATAAACGTATTTTTTGGAAATCATTAATTAAAACCGCATCTAAGTTAATTGACAGACGTATGGATTTTAATTGCCGAAAACCGTAATATGTGTCACGCTAAGAAGCCACCTGGGTGTCATTTCAGCTACAACAGTCCATTAATGAAATTTAAAATGCATCAATAAATGTATAAATATTGACCTATTTTGAGTTACCGATGTGTAGATTAACATAGTTCAAAGGCTAAAATCAATGTTTGTACAGGGGGTTAAATTTAAAGTTGGCCCTACGTAAAGACGTAGGGGAGTATCTACGGACCCCCCCCCCCCAGGACTCTACCAAACCCAACTTGTTTAAGCTTCGTTTTATGTTCCTATAACACTTTGAGATGTTAACAGAAATAATTTCCTCGGCTCTCTCGCGATATTCAAGATGATGTCCAAAATGACCGCCAAATATGCAAAATTATAAAATCGGAGTAATTTAGTATCAAAAACAAGGGATAAATTCATAAAATTAATATGTATAGGATTTTACTACCTGGTCATTGGCAGTTACATTCTAGTATTGAATTTTTTCCCATATCTAAATCTCCAAGATGTGCCCAAAATGCCGCCAAAAATAGGCAATTAAAGAAATTGGGTATTTAATCTTAAAACCAAAATGTAACAAATTGGTAAAAAATGAAATTTTAGTACGGTTTGCCTGGTCATTGGCTTATGTTAAAATATTGCTACCATGGTCATTGGTTTTAACCTTCTAGTATTATTCCATATGTAAAAAATCCCCATATGGCGCACTAAAAGTGGCCGTCAAAATAGGCAAACCGAAAGAAAATTGGGTAGTTAATATCAAAACATGGAATAAATTGGTACAATAAAATTTAAACAAGACTTCCTGTTGATTGGCATTTACTTTCTAGTATTGCAACTTTTTTGGCCATATCCTGAAAGTCCAAGACAACGCCCAAAAAGGTCTCCAGACAGTAAATTGCAGAAAATTAATTGTGGTGCCCTATGATCTCAAAGTGTAGCAAAATTGGTATAATAATTTCCACCCCTTCTTTCCTACCTCCCCGCCTAATTCTGCCCTCAGAATGCCCACTGAAATCTCAGACAGCATTTCAAAGCGCAGGAGTATACATAGTATGTCTGGTGAATCCCTAAAGGCCTAGCTAACCACCTGCCCTAAGCTAACCATTATAGTAGCATCCAAGAAAAGAAGCTTCTGCTCCACCTACTGGTGTCAGATGGTTGACTCTACAGAACGGACCACAATAGCCTCTCCCCAACCTTGCCAATACATCTTTCGAGTACACCGTTTGGAACATTGTGGAGTCGATCAATCGGCAGCACCAAAATCCAGACAAGAAGAAGCCCTGGAAGAAAGCGCCCAGATTGATTGGGAACGGGTATCAGAAGACCAATGGGAAATAGTCATCTGATCTTGACATTTTGCGTTAAGCAATTCGGATGACATTATGATCCAGCGGCTTAAGGAGCCATGTACAACAGGTCAAAGGCGTTTTTGGACGTTATGATAATCACTTGATGTCCCCCCTCCCCCCTTTTCTTTTCATAATGCTAGTTACGGCTAGGTAGCCCTAGCTTATCGACAAACTCATGACTTCTCTCAAAACATGGGCCCTGACCTTTGATCAGGCTTGGGAAGAAAACTGGCTTGGAGGTGGCAAAGATAAGGTTTGGATTTTTTCCTTAAAAACCCCCCGGGCAAGATGTAAAACCAAATTTCCGTAAAACAAGAGTGGGCCTGCTTCATAGCAGGGCTTGAACCTCCGACACCTGTGGCCACAGCCACCGCCAACAAAAAGCCGCCACTGGCGGCAGTAGTCCAACATACTGGCGGCCACAAGGACTCAAATCCTCTGAGGCGGTGTGGAGCAGCTAGGGAAATTAACTGTGGAACCACCCCTACCACCCGGATGCCTCTCTACAAACATTCCTTTAATGGTCAGAGAGCCTGCTCGAAGACTGTCCTCATCTTCTGAGGCCACTGTGGAGCGCAGTAAGGCATGTCTAAAACCACCTGGGGCAGTCTTAGAAAAGATCACCCTCCTCAAACGCCTCCGCTAAGAAGTCTGCTATAATACGGCCTAGTTGGGTACATGGATTTAACCTCGTGGTCCGACACCAAGGCCGATGCCAGAATGTCCTGCTGATGAACCGCGGGGCTGCCAGTGTGGTGGCATATGAGCCAACGACACCCAGACAATGTTTTGACCGGACACCTTCTCAAGTAGGGATCAAGCCAGCTGGCTGAAATGCGTACCTATATGTTTGCCATTCGCCGTCACGTTTGGGCGTACCGTCCCACGCTTTTTCGTCCACCTCCCATGTAAGTATTTGGAAGTTAGTTACGCAACGAGACGTCACAGATCCCATGTGATGATGACCCCTGGACTTGGGTGCCCTATAATTCTGAGGAACTAGAACATTATCAATCCTATTAGTGCTTGGTCGCGGGCAAGTTGAGCCGTGGCGGGGGCCCCCCTCCCCCCCCGTTTCGCACCAGAGCAACAGGCCGAGCGTTTTCCTACAGAGCCCCTCCGGCTCTTCCGTCCTCTTGTCCACTTTCGTTCAGGGTAGGATATGACTGTCCTGTTGTACAGCAGACTACGGTTTTTGGCCGTTCCAGCACGTTGTATGTTCTGGCGGGCCTGGGTTGGTATCCACTTGTATGACATTGTCACGGTTTGAAATGTTCTGGCCCGAGCTTTGGGACGCATCTGTCGTCCATTCAGGGATGGTGCCTAAGAAAATGGGAAAGCATACGCCAAAGTAAGTTGGGCGGATGGATCCGCCATTCAAGGTCTAAATGATCTTCGGAAGAACCGATATTTGGAGAGAAAAGGATGCACCAATGGGCAGTATTTTGCCTATTTTTGGATTTTTAGTATGGCAAAAAATGCATATACTAAAGCAATTAGATGTCAAATGACCATGCAACATAATCTAAACAGTCAGTTTTACTAATTTTATTACGTTTGGATATTAATACCCATTTTCTTTAATTTTTTTTTTCCTATTTTGGCGGCCATTTTGGACTGTCCATCTTGGAATATCGAGATTTGCCGGAAATTTATTTTGTTAAACATCTCAATGTTGTTTTAGGACCATAAAATGAAGCTAAAAGTTGGTTTGGTAGAGCCTTGGGGAGGGAGGGGGGCAGCGGATACCTTCGCACGCGATACTCGACTACAGTTGCATACATCTTGCCCCAGGATTCTGAAGGTATGTATTCTATATCTAAGATGTCACCTTGCGGTATAAATATGGCTGAAACCTTAAACCGTTCTATTGTTTAGTCACCGTTTGACCGGTTTTATTACATCACATTTCATACCACACCAAATAAATACCTTA
>JAMKCH010035078.1:0-15166 GCA_023653785.1 Ophioderma brevispina | reverse complement strand
AAGTAAGATCATCCGCGAGTTCTCATATGAGCTAAGTTGCCACTCCCTAAACATTTTTAAAAACCGATCAATTCTGCGGGCGTTGTCCCCACCACCCCCATGTGGCGAAAGGCCAGTGTTTGTACCTATCCCCAAGAGTATACCGGCAACATGGAACAATCTCCGTCGCAATATCTTTAACTGATCACTTTGTGAAATAGCATAGCTGTTCATGAATGAGTGGCTCCTGGAAGATATCTGTGACCGATTGATCCAAACCATTCGGCAACCGCAAAGGAAACTGGCGACGACTCACATCTTATTAAACTTTTTGAACACTACTTTTTTTTTGCATCAAACATGCCACACGTGCCAGGTAGCTATAGCACTTTGGTGGTCACAGACTTTAGTAAAACGTTTGATCGCATAGATCACAATGTTCTTATTCACAAGCTAATCAGTCTTGGAGTCCTCCCTACCCGTGATCCATGGTCTGCATTTTTTCTACAGAAAGACACAATGTGTGCGATAAAGCTCAATATCCTCTATGGATTAACGTGGAATGGTAGTTTTACACAAGGTAACGCTCTTTGGTCCCAACGATTTTCTTGTCATGATACTTCTCTTCTGCCCTCGCTCCATACTCCATCGCCAAAAATATCTGTGCTTAAATATTGTCACGGACATGAGATTCATCGAATCTGACCAAAGCAAAACAAAAACCCCACTATCATTCAAGAACATCTGAATAATTTTGGCTGATGGTCAGACGAGAACACAATGAAAATTAAATCCAGACAAGTGCGCTTATATGTCGGTTTCTTTTCTAAAACCCTCGCCAAATATCTCTCTCAACACTTTGTAATAAAGACCTAAAGTGTGTCGATACCACCAAAATCCTTGGTGTCCAAATCTCATCAGACTTCACATGGACGGTCACCATCACACAGCTACTGCAAAAAAGTCAATGGTATATTGGCATATGCTGCAATTGCTCAAAAGGGTTTAATATGCCGATTAAGATTTGGTCACCATATATATTGGATATATTAGACCGTCTAACAGAATAGTCAACACCGTGTGGCACTTCTCAGCATCACTATTAACACAAAGAGATCTTGAGTGCGTCCAGAAGCGTGCATGTAAAAATAATTCTGAGGGCAAAAGTTACACCACTATGATAACGCTCTTCAGATATGTGGTCTTACTGAATTAAATGAGAGAAGACATCCTGTGCATTAAATTTGTTAATTCGCTGATGAAATCCGACAAATTTCGCAATTGGCTACCTCCCCTCGCGGCAGTAGTGCTGTAGATGTGCGATCAAGAAATGCTAACCATCTTAGTACTGAACGTTGCAAAACAAAACGTTATTAACAACAGAGCCCAATACCTTACCTAACAAAACTGTAATAATGCAATTTTAAATTACAAATGTTAACTAGAATTTCTCGGTTCTCGGCTTTCGACAAAAAAATATTCGCTGAGGTGGGTTTTGGTTTTGGTTCCTTCCCGACCCTTTTATTCGGTGGCAGTCTTGCGATGGAGGGGGGGTCTTTTTGTGAATGAGTTTAAATGCAGATCGATTGCGCGGGTAGGGATTGGCTCAATTTTTTTTTTCAGTAGGGATGTGCGGCCCGATTTCCTCCGCACTTGGGTGCCTGAGAAACTTAATTTGTGTCCCAAAGGTATGGTTTGGACTGAAAGTTTGGTGAAATTTGCCGGATTGGGAACCGAAATTTGCTAAAATTGAGCTTTTTTAGGCAAAAGTTTACCAAAAGGAGCCTTATAACTGAATTGTACTTCAACCGTGGTCTCGGGACACAGTATCAACATTAAGATATTTAACATTTTACAATATTATACGGGCATTCTGGCCAACCAAATAGGTAAATGTTACAATATACTCTAAAAGTTATTTGATTGAAACTCTTGGAAATGTGTGATCGGATGAGTTATTAAAGAAGCGTGGGAATATGTAGGGATAAAAAAGCAACGGATGACACACCCCTAGCAACTGCCCTGTATTTAGACGGCATCTTTTACATTACTACTTTTACGGTAGGCGTATTTAGTTGCTAGAATGAATGCTGCGTAAAATCTGTAAATTTTACAACAATTACAAAGATAAATGAACGACAAAGCAATAGTAACATTTTACTGCCTTCTATAGTTTACATTCTTAACACTCAAATGGAATTTTACACACATTAGTGGATGGGGGTGGGGGTGGGGGCTCCTGGAGCCTACATCCAGAAAATGAATTTTCCATTGGATAATTCGGCAAAACTCTGCACATGCCACCATAATATTGCTCTAAGACATTACTATGTAGTGAAAGAAAAAATAAAAGATTGAATCGGTTAAGAATTAGGGAGTTCCAATTTGTCGGAAAAGTAGAAATGTTGCCCACGCTTCCTCCACAGTGTTGCACTACACAGTTTAAACAAATGGCTTTATGAGTTAAAGGCACTATCAGTGATCCACCCGAAAGAGGAGTCGAAATATTTGAAATCGGCAGGATAGCTTAAAAGTGAAAGCTTGATCATGTCAATTCTCATAAATTCTTTTTCCATCTTGAAAAATTAACAGAAAATGACAGCCAAAAGCAGGTTCAAGATATACTATCTCCATTCAATTATGCCTAACGTGTTGTAGTAAGGTCCGTGCGCGTGCGACAGTATTACTAAATACAAATTTTGGCCTTAACGCTGCGTTCGTTCTTATCCTTGCAGGTTTATGTTTAGGCACCCGAACTTGTCACAAACCTGAACATCAGGTTGTTGATGATTTTTTTTTTTCGATTTTCTGATTAGCAAATCACTGATAGTGCCTTTAAAATAGACCAAATTACAATCAATGGGTACTGGATACTTTTTCGAATTTTTTGTGTGCCCTTTTTTTCCGGACCATGTATTTCCCATTCGTTTTGTACACATGGAAATTAATTTATCAATCAATCAATCAATCTTTATTTGTTTATCATAGAATACAGCAAAAACATATGATAAATATTATTTAAATAATGCAGTACAGTGACAAATTAATTGTTCAATATTACAAGTAAAGATGATTAAATAATACATTATGAATCAACCTGGAATCAATTACATAATTTTTTTATCATCCATTATTATTATTTCAGGTTAAAAAAAAACAGAAATCGTTGAACTGTGAGTAGGTTTTAAATAATAAGAAGTAATAAATTCTTTTTTACAATATGTAAAATTAACTTTTTTAAACAACAAAAAATGCCTATGATTAACCAAAATATCACCCGTAAGTATTCAAATCATCACATTCATTTACACCAACATACACAACCCAAATTCGCACGACAACGTATACCCGTACGCGCACTCGCACGTACACACGCAAAGTCCCGAACACCCCCCCCGCCGCTTTTCCTTACTGGCATCTAATTCCCTATAAATTAGGTACAACGATCGCTTAGAGTTACTCATTTCTATTTGCTCCAATGAGTAGCAACATTCGCAATATGAAGTCACTACAAGACGTCATAAGTGAAGAGTAGAAAATAGAGGGGAAATTGATATTTCGCAATTTTACTGACTCAAAACAAACTGTTTTTGTGAACTTAAAGGCAATATCTTCAAAATGACCAAAATATCAGTTACAGCTTATTCTCAGCTCCAATTTTCAATTTACACGAATCAGGTGTGCTTTTTTTTCATCATAAAAGTTCCGATCACTTCGCATCAACGATTAGACGACTCACTACTCTGTATTTGCTGAAGACCTTTCTGTTTCTTGCACTAGTTCATTTTCCACCTTTGAGGACGTTACTCAAGAGGACGTCCTGAAAGTTATTAGGTCCTCGGCCATAACATCTTGTCATCTGGATCCACTACCTGCATGTATTTTTTAAAGACTGTATTGAGACTCTTCTCCCGGTTATCACCAATATTGTGAAGTTATTCTCCAAACTGGACATGTTCCTTCGACTTTGAAACATGCAATTGTAACTCCTCTTCTAAAGAAAGCCACCCTGATCCAGAATCTCTAGACCGTTATCCGCCCGATATCAAATCTCAAATATCTCTTGGCAAAGTTATCGAACGTGTTGCGGTTAGTCAACTTCAGTCTTATTTGAGTGACAACGACCTTTTCACCGAAGCAACACGTCCGCTACCGACCACACACAGTACCGAGACGCCATACTCTATTCCATAATAAGTATTTTCTGTGTGCACTCGATGATAGGAAGGAAGCCTCTTCTGGTGCTGCTAGATTTCTCATCGCTTCGACACAATTGTCACAGCCATCTTAATTCAACGCTTGTCATCCAGATATGGAATTTCAGGGACAGTGTTGAATTGGTTCACCGTCATACCTTGAGGGCCGTACCCAGTCTATTGTCAGCAATGATATCATTGTCTGATACTGTGGACTTGGATTGGGGAGTCCCTCAGGTTTCTGTCGCTGGACCCAATTAATACATTTTGTATTGCAACCCCTTCAAGACATCACTTCACATGGTGTCACCACGATTATTCTTATTACACTCAACTGTTTTTAACTTTCAAATCTGAAGATAGTGCGGACGCTATTCGTCGTCTAGAGATTGTATCGTAGATGTTAAAAAGTGGACTGTAAACATAGCTGTCCTTACGACGCGAAGACGGAACTGCTCCATTTCAACATCTCCTTCAAATTCCCGCCGTTTTCCCAGCCCTCGCTGACTATTGGCCAGTCTGTCATCAAGCCTTCAACACAGCCCGTATTCTTGGGGTCACATTTGATTCCAATTTATTAATGGATAATCACATTACAATGTCTGCAAAGCCCGCATCTGTTGCATTGCGATCCATTGGTCAAATTAGCCATTCCTTGAATGAAGACACTACAGCCACTCTCGTCCACGCTTTTATCACTTCGCGGTTGGATTCGTGCAATTCCATCCTCTTCGGTTACATACCTAAATCTGAATTGCGCGGTTGCAACGTATGTCAAAATCCGCTTCTCGTCTTGTTTCTCGCACCTCTCGCCACGATCACATAACTCCTGTTCTCAATCTTTCACATTGGCTTCCAGTCCATCAACGCGCAGTCTACAAAGTGCCTCTGCTTACATATATGGCTCTTCACAATCTTGCTCCAAAGTATATACCCTCACTCATATCCCCTTCCAAACCGGGTCGAAATCTAATCTTCCGCTCACTCACAGAAATCTTTCTGTTAACCCATAAACTCCCGTACTCAATTCTATGGTGAACGAGCGTTTGTCACTGCAGCTATCCCAAATTATGGAACACATTACCGGAGCCCAGTCAGATCCGCCGAGTCCGTCTCTATCTTCAAGTCATTACTGGAAAACTTTTTCTGTTTTTCAATAATTTATGTGTTTTTTATCTAAATGAGTATAGAAAATGGTGTCTATCAAAAAAATTGTTATTTTGTTTTAAGCGGTATTAATATATTAACTACCAGTGTAATCGTATGTATAAATGTTATTTATCCATGTTTTTTGCTATTGGTAGTCTTTAAAGAGGTTTTTTAAACATTGTATTAGTTGTTAGTTTGATGTAAAGCGTCTTTGAGCCTTTGCATACTGCGCTATAATAATGTCTTTTTATTATTATTAATTATGGTCATATTCCAAATACCTAACAATAAGCTAATGTCATGTTTAAGATATCAATTGGGTCTATTTTTTTTTCATCCTAATTTACACATTTTCTTCTTTTCTTGGTTAAAACTACTTTGGTCCACAGCAAAGCAAATTATTTTATTTTTTCTATTAGTTACCTAGGCCAAAACATTGTCAATTAATCGGGCATGCTTTAGATCGGCTTGCAAATACAACAACATAGCACGGAAGTCCCTTGAGTGCTTTTAAATGGCCCTAAATTGGAGATAAAAGGATGCATTTCACCATAATTCCACCCACAGTAATAAGTTATCGATTGCTTGTACACATTGTTGGTCACCCCACTGTTACCACTGTTTTTGGCATAAATTGACACAATGGTATTATGGGATATTAGTGATTACTCGATTCTTTTCCACACGTGGCCACAAATTACATGAATTAGTGCTAATCTTGGAGATTAGATCGTGCGATCGACTTCACTATACCCATACGCAGTATGAGTTTTTAAGTAAAAGACTGCATCATGTACATATAATGAAAGTACAACAAGCCTTTAAAACTATACCAGCGTTATTTGGACAATTTACATAATGTATATGGTATAGTTACTCGTATTCTTCAACTGGAACATCTCGCAACGGGCTAATGATGTAAGATGTGCGTTTTTTCCATGTAGCTTTCGTGGGGTCCCAACGGCGACAACCCAAGCAAAATATCTTCTTTCTTCAAAATACATCCTACGTATTCTCCATTACAAATAAGATCCTCTATATTACCCTTACATTATATACGGGTTTATAAATAATATAGTTCAACGGGGAAGAAGCAAACCTTAAAAAGTATGCCTAGCATTGCCGACACGTAATCAGGCCATTTCACCTAATTAAAAATTACAACACCCCTGCACCAAGTAGGAACCGAAACATATATCTAGCCACTTGAAGTGGTAGAAACCATCTCGCGAAATTTAGGTAACACTGGAGCTCAAACAACTTTCCGGCCGATTTTATTCCTTTCTTCAAAAACAACTTTCTCTGCTACAAGATTCTCCGAAAATCACTTTAGAATTCCAATGTTTGAAACATTTTTTTGTCAATTTCCCAATAAATTGCGTATTGATTCAAATCTTATACCTTCTCCTTCTACATCCCCCGTTTCTATCATCCCTACAAAGTCCTGGCCATTTTCCGTGGTTTGAACCTAAACAAATAAGTTTAATTAAACAAAATGCTCTACACTATATAAGACAATTGACACGACGACGAAAGCATATGAGAGGCTCCCGCCCTCATAATATATGTGCAACCTAATATTCGATATGTGGTATTACATAGTGTTCAAATATGGAAGTGGTTAAGTGTGAGTTGAGTGAGTGAGTGGAGTGAGTGAGTGTGCGGGTCGGGCGGTGGGAGAGTGAGTGGGCGAGTGAATAGGCGAGTGATGGCGAGAGTATGAGTGAAAATTGTATAAGTTGGTATGTGATTGATCTATGAAGTATTGAGCTTGTAATTTTAAATTCATTTTGTTTTAATACTGTGTGTAGAAAGGGGTGCAATGAGTGAATTAATGAGTTATGATTCTAGTTGGGAGTAAGTAGTCGATAGTTTGTAATTCAAAATTTTGATGTTTTTACAATTGTAAATTATGTGACAATTCAGTTTTTTTACTGAGAATGCATCTTTTAATAAACCATTATCTATCTATCCTATCTATCTATCTACTCATTGTGTATTTTCTTTTAATTGTGTATTTATGTGTATATTACTGTTATTAGAGGTTCTTTCTGTACAATGTACATGTGGTATGGCCCTCCTTGGAAATCAGTGCTCTTGGCATTTTTTTTTTTTTCTGAAGGTGCTACCCTGCCTAAAGAAAGTTAAAATAAAAAAAGGAAATAAATCATATCTTTGTGTGGCTGTGTGTTCCATTTTGGTAGGTTAACTTGGAATTAGGGTGACTAAAAAGGTAACTTCTACCAGATCCATTGTCTCGAATTTGATGAATTGTGGTATGTGGGTATTTTGTGCATGCAAGTAACACCCGCACACTGTGTCATTTTCATATTAAAGGTTGACACAGTGATTTTCTAACAATTACTTTTTGGTATTTGCACAAATACAATTTGTAATAAAATTCCATATATCCGAGAATTTTTGTGATACACAGTATCTATGGTACTGTTATACTATACATGTTTCTAGCTCAAAATGAAAAAAATGATTATCTTAGCAATAAAGGTTTTTTGCTCATAACATTAAAGGTCTCATGGCCACGATCGCTAATAGCCTCATCCCCAGAAGCCCCAGATTTTACCGGAAGTGGTCAACATTTGCGTATCAGAAACAACACTATTTTTCTCATTTACCCTGTGAAATCTTAGAGCAAAAGATATTTTGTTTGGAATGTTATTAGCGAAAATGTAACCCCTTTGGTCGACCATATTAATTTTACACAGTAGTAACTCTATGCCATTGCTTACAAAATCACGTTTTGCTCTCACATCAATACGGATGAAATATCGGTCCGAAACTTTAACAGATGGGTTTTGAGTAAAAGACCATCTATCAAGAGTAAAACTTCATATCTTAAATCGGCCCATCCCCTTTAACCACAAGATCAGTATCAAATTGGGAATAAGCTTTTTCTCCTTTGATTCCAGCGACCAAA
Organism: Ophioderma brevispina; assembly: GCA_023653785.1. Taxonomy (NCBI): domain Eukaryota; kingdom Metazoa; phylum Echinodermata; class Ophiuroidea; order Amphilepidida; family Ophiodermatidae; genus Ophioderma; species Ophioderma brevispina. The sequence continues at coordinate 6,907 of JAMKCH010035078.1, read as the reverse complement.
ACAAAACTTAAAGGTGTTTGTTCCGATTTATTTGTATTGTGTTTCTCTACTTGATATGAGAGCCTGGCCTTGCCATACACCCCATCAAGTACCGTGGGAACAAACGTGCGGTTTTGATGGTAGACGCAATATGCATGTTGCAAAGTCCTATCAATACTGTGCTAATATTGATGGCTAACCACTAAAACAGCGTTTTTTTGTTTATTCTATTGATGAATGGATTTGAGGGCTCAATTTCAGGACGACAATATGAAAAATAAGCTTTTCATCTGATATCAAATGCGATACTACTTCCGGGTAAATCAAGAGGGGTTCCCAATACGATCGGAACACGCACCTTTACGGTCTAGAATCATGAATGCACCTTTAAAAATGGGCCTTAAAATAATATTTTGAGTCTGCTAGATAATTAATTTCTTTACTCTTACCTTGCTTTGATCTTTCCATTAGGCTGTGCGGTGTCTTGGGGACACTGGTGACACAGCAGGGGCCAATTGAAAGCTCATTTCTGTTGTCTCATTGGCGATTATGGCACTGTTTTACAAAGGAAAATAACAATAAGTGTACAACTGGGACTTGGCCTAAAAATTGTTTGAGACAAAATTAACCTAATGATTCTGAATCCTGAGGGATGTGTTACTTAGCTGAGAGTTGAAACAGAGTATAGTCAAACTAATACTATTTATGGTTCCAAGTCCTATAGGTGAAGCTAACGACAATAATGTACGCTTATACTAGGATACATCATAAAAATGAAAAACTGATAGCCTGGTCCCCACAATTTTACCATAAGTGGTTAAACAATATTGGCATTCGGAAGAAAAGCAAATAATAATTTCTCATCCCATGTTAAAGCATGGGTTTTTATGTCACTTGTACGGACGGAGCAAAAACAAGCACCCAATTTTGGCGACCACCATTAAATGGAATTTACAGTATTCTATGGGCTTACTCTTAAACTACTTGCTTTTAGTTATTGTATCAAAACAGTACTGAATAAGTATGAATTTTACAGATGTGGTAAGAGGGGTCAAGGTCATTTCAAGATTGAAAAACTATAAATCGGCCATCCCCCTTAACTTGCTCATCCACCCACATCAGGTCATGTAATAAGTCCAACCAGCACTATGGGCAATTGCTGGTAGGGGGTGTGCTAATGCAAAATGCAAATGGTGCGACGCTAGGCGGAGAGTGCCCCATCTCCTGTCATGGCGTTGGGCCAGACTCCCTCAATATGTTGCTGTGGGGGGTTAGCCAATCCTCTCCGCACAGGCAAGTCTGTTTGCATCCCAGCATATGCCGGTACCCAGTGATACTCCTGGGTGGAGAGAGGCAAGCAGAGGTAAAGTGCCTGCCCCAAGTGCACAAACACATTGGCGACAGCGGTGGGCTCGAACCCACACCTTATGCTTATGCGGGCGAGCGCTGATTCCACTGCCACCACTTTGCTGCTAATTGCCTGTGTGATATTGCCCAATCAGGGACCAATTGCTGATGTACGGGAATTAAGCCCTCAGAAGGGGCAGAAAAATAAAAAATAAATAAAAACACCCTGAACTGATTGAATACAAATGCGGCAATCAATAACCCGAACACACGCATTCACATGCTAGCCAATAAATATAACATAAGGCGATTGAAAATGACAAAATACCAGTTTACGGGTCGATTGACCCCAAGATTTTTCACTTTGGAGATTTTTTTTTTAATTTTGCCAAAAATTTGTAAAATCCAGCCATTTTTGGAAAAATTTATAACATTTTATCAAATTGGCTAAAATTAAATAATTTTTTTTTATAAAAATTGGCTAAAGTAAAAAAAAAAGTTTGTAAAAATTGTTTCACGTTTTCTCAAGATTTCAGGAATTTTGGCTATTTTATGCCAATTTAACCTCAAAGGGGAAAAATCACCCGACCCCCTACTTGAACGGTCCGCCGCCCGGTTAAAACAGGGTGTTTTTTTTTGGCGCCTAATGGAGTTAAAAAAAACAGATCGAGGACTCTTGCCTGTTTTACAACATTTACCCTCATAGGTGCCCAATTGCTGATGATTGCCTGTGTGACATTTAACCCTCATGGACGCAATTGCTGAACGCTTGCCTAGGCACCGGAGTTTGCGCGATTTAAAACGGCACAATGCGCGGCCCGTATTTGAAAATGCGGAAAATGCCCGCGATTTTCCAAGTCAAAAAATACGAAAATTGCGAATTTCCTTATGTTTGCCTGCTAGTCAACCGGAACACGAAAAAGTCTTGCAAAAAACAATGCTCAAAATTCAAAAGTTACAGTCCTATTTCTTACTTTTTTTCGGCTTGAAAAATTACAAGAAGCACATATTATCACCGGTTATTTTGATTTTCCCTTAATATTCCGAATAAAATATTTGAATCAGATGTAGACGGCCGCTGCCGCGGGCTGAGGCCTTTGCATACATCACGAGATAATTTTACTTCGCACGTGAGACAAATTCAAGTGAGACTTGGGGAATCCCAAGCCAGCCGGATGACGTGTCGTGTGACGGGTTTCCCACTATTGCCCCTGAATGAATGTCACATGGGGGAAGTTGTTGTTTCATCTCTTCCGCATACATAACCGATTTCCCGTACGGGAAATACCTTCCTACCGCGGCTAAGTCCAAATTGTTTATTACCGAAGAAAATTACCTCCCAGGATGAAATAAATATGAACAAAGCCCCGATACCGCGCGTTGAGAGCTTTGATAGCATGGCATCAATAATATTGTTTAATGCACCGAAGCGCAAACCATATGACGCTTCACAATGGAAAATAGGTTGGGTCATCTGTGTTCAACTAATCAAGGGTTCTACGCTAGGATTTATTTATATATTGGAACTAATTTGCCTTATTGACGCTTTATGAGTCATTAATTTTTGCCGACGTTTGAATAATAATGATTTAAAAATCAGTTTGTGTTTGTTTATCGGCAAATTAACATTAAAAAAAGGTGTTTTTTTTACAAAACGTTGAAAATTGCGATGGCCAACAAAAGGTGATGGACCAAAAATTCCAGCAGGATTTTTTCGCGTTTTGGCGATTCGCCGCAAACTCAGGTGCCTAAGCTGCCTGTGGACATTAAGACACTATCAGTGATTTGCTAACTTGGAATTCGCAAATCGAAAAAATCATCAAAAATCCGATTTGTACATGTATGTAACAAGTAAAGGGTATCCTAAATACCCTGCAAATGATAAGACCAGAAGCAACCTAATAAGGACAGAACTCGGAGATTTTAATCATTACTGTCCGTTGGACACTACTACAACACGATAATTGAATGGGGAATCGAATCTTGTGAAACCACTGCCGTGTTTTCCCTTCCTTTTCGTCAATTATACAGCGGGAAAAGGTAATTATGAGAATTCTACAGACTAGTCCTTCAATTGACGCTATTCCTGCACCATTCAAATATTTTTAAAATCATTGATAGGTCTTTAACACCGGGGGGGGGGGGCAACTCCCTAAAAATAGGTGATGGGGATGTGCAGCAATTGAACCCCTTTTAAGCTTGCTGTCACTGAAAGAACCCATTTTTTTAACCTGTCACTGAAAGACCCCTCGTTTTTTTATCTCAGTTGATGGCCTCCCCTTTTTATAAATGTCACTGTATGGAGTCCTTATTATATTTATGCTCTCACAGGAAAAGAAAGCCCTCTTTTTTTAATGTTATAACAAATATAAACTGGGTTTGAATGGTATTAGAATTTGCCCAAGGAATAACCCCCTTTTTTCAACAAACAATGTGAGAGACTCAGTGATTGACCACCCAGTTTTGATCCTCCTCACCAAATGACCTCTTTTTTCCCTTAAAGGTCCTCACCGAATGCCCCATACTTTGAAAGTCCAATCCGCAATCTGTCACTTTCATATATGCGTGGCCCCCCCAAAAAAAATGTATAGAGGGTAAATGTCACAGTAGCATATGCAATTGCAGTGCCCTAAATTGCACTGTGTGACATTTAGGGAAAAAAAAGTGCCTATCACTAATGCTCTGAAGTTAGCCCCTCAGGAGCTCAGCGAGCTTTAGTGGCACAAAATAACAATCTCAGAATTCTTCACTCTGACGGTAATGTTTTAGATTTAAGGGAGGTAGGTTTAGGGAATCCATAGCCCCTATGACAGACTCGATTGGATAGAATAGCAATTAAAGCAGAAATTTCTTATCATTTGATTGGTGGGTACTAATCACATGACCTTTAAATTATTTTTACTATTTCCCTGATATTTCATTGTATTGAAGAACATTTGCTATAAAAAGTGATATTTCCCTGTGATGATGTATGCCAAGGCCCCCACTAGTACACTATTTATAGCGACTTTTTCCCCCTGCGTCAGCTTGTTCGAAATATTCTACGAGGGGGCACATGTGGGCCAGTGGTTACAAACCGACACATGACCCAAAGGTCCTGGGTACGAGTCCCGCTAAGGCCAAATGTGTGGTGCACTGGCAAGGCACTTACCTCGCTTGGCCCCTCTCCCACCCAGGTGTAATGGGGAGCTGTTAAGAATATTGTCCATTGGAGCGCCGCCCAAAGGTATGAGGATGCATTGGCATTTGTAAGGCAGCTGACATAAGTGGCGGGACTACCTGTAAAGCGCTTTGATACTTGTGAAATGGCTATATAAATGTCAACATTTATTTATGTCGTTAATGCACTTGCCATTTACGGTTCGACGTCCAACTGTACCAGGAACTGGGGCCGGCCCGTATGACCCAGTTCATCCTTGCTTCAAGGTGCCACCCACGAGATTTTATGCAAAACACATTCCATTTAACCGCAGTTTGCGCATAATCCCACCGGGGGTGGGAAAAGCCTGTGTGAAGTCCCTAAGGTTGGTGTCCAAGGGGCAGCCTTAGACGCTTTTGAATAAGAAAATGGACACTGATAATATTGTCAGGATCCCGCCCAAGCGATGATAGATTGCGCCCCATCCATATCTAATTCCTCACCGAGCTATACCAGCGACTTATTTCTCAGCCCCGCCGAGGCCGGGATTCGAACCGGGGTCCCTCGGTCTCAAGTCGAGCGCGCCGTGAATTAAAGCTAAAGAGGAATTCCCGGTAGGTCTATTGACACTAAAACCTACCTCGTGACATACCCTCCCTTTCCTCACCAAGGCATGTCCCGTGCCTTAAACTCCGCTCCTTGATACAAGTAACGTAAATGCAGGCCTTTTTGCTAACTAATTCCCGGGATATATCGACTCGAGCTTTCCGATAGCGGGATTCGCCTGGAGTAAGAAACCAGGAGACCACCGCGGCTGCCACCAAATTTGTCACGGACGCCCAAGCCGATGGTAGATTGCCGCCCATCCATCATCTAATTCCTCCAGAGATATACCAGCGACTTATTTCTCAGCCCCGCGAGACCGGGATTCGACCCGGGACCGCTCGGGCTCAACGAGGCGCGCCGCGCAGTGAATAGAGCTAACTAAAGAGGAATTCCCTGTTAGGTCTATGGACACTAACGAACCTACTCTGTTGACACGATGTTACCTTGCCTTTTTTTCTCCCGACTGAGAAACCAAAACGGGGGGTACTGCCCAGCTTTGGACAAACCACTGCAATGTCCCGGGCAGATAATAATAACTGTGGTTGTAGTTCTTTTTTAGAATGGTTCGTGGAGAGAAAAAAACAAATAATGACTACAGTGCATTGTCAGTAACTAAGTAGTGCAAAAATAGCTGACTGGAGTTAACCATGATAGTCCTTACCGATTACCATGGCCGGTAGTAATTACAAATATATACCGCCATGATGAGGGTCTGGTGTAAAAACTATGCGTCCAGAGGGTGACTAACAAGTTGTGCCTATTTTGCTGAGAGGGCGCAGCCCCGAAGCAAAAATAGCAATAATTTAGTCACCAAGGGACCATAGCTTTAAGCCAGAGACTCTAATAGAGTAAATACTATATTGTTATCTACTTCATTAATAAATTTTCAGTTTCCATATCTATTGTGTTCCTCTACGTGATATTAGTGATGTCCGATTCTACGTATCGGTATCGCGAACCGTATTTTCATAAACCGATTGACCGATACCGATCCGATACGATATATTTGAATGACCACGGTAAGCAATTCCCATAGCATAATACACACTATTTTTTTTTGTACATGAGGAAGTCTCTTGCTGTACTCGCATTCAGACAAGATATTCTGAACACAAAAGCATATACCAATGATAAAAGTTATCTTAAGAACCACCATATGCCGTGCCTAAGAAAAATGAGTTTTAGAACAATAAAGTGAGAGGTTCTTAGTGGAATTAAGGTTGATACTGTGTTTGAACGCCAGGAATGTTTCTAGTACTGTGCTGGAATGCCATGGCGTATACAGTCATCAAATCGATCGGTAGAAGGGGAGATTTTACGATACCGATCCGACTAATATCGGCACCGATTACCGATATACCGATCGGATCGGGACATCCCAACGTGATATGAGAGTTGGCACTTGCACATACGCCCCATCACGTCCGTGGGAAAAGCAAAACGTGCGGTTTTTTATGGTAGGAAGCATAATGATATGCAAAGCCCTATTCAAATACTTGCTAATATTGATGGTTTAACCACTAAAACGGCAGCAGTTTTTCGTTCATATGTTGGGAATGAAATGGATTTGAGGGCTCATTTCAGGACGACAATGAGATGAGAAAAATAGGCCTTTCATCTGATATCAAAATCGATACTACTTCGGAGTAAATTCAGGGGGTCCCAAACCGATCGGAACACGCACCTTTAACAATGAAAAAAAATTAGAATTTTGATTTCAGTCAATAAATTTCACGTCAAACAATGCATTTGTGAATGAATGTGGTAGTAAGCATCATCACTATCGCAAATGCCGACGCACTACATGATCGCAGAGTAGTAACTTACGCGAATTAA
>JAMKCH010035077.1:0-20355 GCA_023653785.1 Ophioderma brevispina | reverse complement strand
GGGCACCCCCTCAAAAAGTTTCAAGGTAATGTTGTGAAAACTAAATGGCAACAACGGACCTGAAACTTGGTAGTTATTAGTTTGACTATAATTGTCAACATTTGGAGAAATAGACAAGAATCTGAGGGGGTCCCCGGGGATCTTCATGAAATGTAGGTGTTTTTGACATGGAATTACATTTGTAATGTCATTGGCAGTGCAATAGATCAGCAGAGGTGAGATCAACTGGATAAAAACAAAAGTTGAGGATTCTAAGGGGGGGGGGTGCGAAGGTGACGGCCAAAAGTTAACCTTTTGGTCGACAACATAGCCGTGCTGCCTGATGCAATCTGGCATTGAATTTGAGACGCATGTGTGCAATGTACTCTGGTGCTCTGTCACTTTTGGCTTTCGATTATGAACATCAGGGAAAACTGGACGTTTGAGAGGCTGGAAAATGTCACACGGCCGGGACATTACAACATCAAGATGAGAGGATTTTTTTTCAGTGGAAACTGAATAAATTATGCTCCTGTGTGAGAATTGGTTGAAAATCTATCTGAAGTGATTTGCCAATGCCAGTGGTTAGAAATGATAAAATATACAAAAGTCAAAACTATTTTTATCTTGTCTGTCTGTTATATTGTACATTTTGTGGATTCTTTTATAGGACAACTGGGCAACATCTTTAATTAGATTTCAACACATTTGGTCAGGCGCGTAGACAGCCCGTGCTTGAACACAGTCTTTTACTTCCCGGTGGCCCTCACAAAAAAATTCGTAGGGGGCACTCCCCTATCCCCACCTGGCTACGCCACTGCACTTGCAGTACTATTTGTCAACAAAACAAAACACAAATCCACTGCACCTCTTTTTTTGCAAAAACTTCAGGCTTTCAAACTTTAAAAATTTTCAATGTCTGATAGTGATCAGGCGCAATATTATTACATTTTTCCAACATCTCCATACCTTGTGGATTAAACCAAGGGGGTTATGAACCATTCAAAACCAGTCGTACGTGCTGGGCGCTGACATTTTGGAATATGCACGTCATAATTATATATTGGGGTGCTTGTAGACACACATAATGCAATTCGATTACAACAATCCGCCAAAATATCATTTTTGTTGGATGGTGGGTGCTATTTGGGTGGTTAAATTTTTGTCCTACCCTGGCCACGCAACGAATGACGGTGATTTTCTAAAGATTACTTAACCGTTTTCTCTCTATCTATATAGAACCTCTTTGATGATTTAAGAACCAATACAAGCAATGTTGCAGACACAGACACAGCAACTATGTTCCACCAATCAAACCTACACCATAGATAACACATGTCCTTAAATGGGGAGTTGTTGATAGAAAAAATAATTTTTAAATGGTTCTAAATTTTATTTTTTTTTTTAATTTTTTTTTTTTTTTCAAACTAAAAGTCTGAGCTCAATCTTTTTGAACAGTGTACTTATTTGGAATGTTCTGTGTGCCTCTTTTTTTTCTTTTATCTATCATACATTTGCAGATGACATAGTCTCATCAAGTCGTGAGGATGATCCATGGCTTTGACTATAACAAGTCAGCAGTCCAACTGTTGATAGCGGTTTTAGTAATTATTTTTCTTTTCCTGGCGATTTATATTTTTTGTGAGTACAAAAACCTCCCCCGACTATGAAAAACTGTTGCATTATTTTTACCGGCCCATCTCGTACTCTAATTAAAAAAAATAAAGGTTTTTCTTTTACTCTCCCACCCACATTTTTTCCTGAAATTTGTACCTTCAAAGTGTAAAATTGGGCTGACTTGGGCTTTTTTTTATTTTTATTTGCCCCCCCCCCCAAAAAAACCATGTTGTGAGAACTAGATGTGATGATGCAGAGGGATGCCTGCCTGCTGGAATCCTCCTGCCTGTCTGTATGCCTCCCTGCTGTATGCCAAAAACTGTGGATGGATCAGAGGGCATACGGTCAGTTATCTTAGGCCCTAAAAAAACAAGTGTTTGATTGGCGTAACATAGAAAAAGAAATAGGGTAGGTAGGTCAGATTTTTTTTTTTTTTTTTATGTTTCACACACAGAAACACAAAATATATACACCATACAAAAACAAATGGGCACCATCTTCACCTTTCTGTAACACATCTTTTTAATTTGTCATTTTGAATTCCTGCAAATCCTTTCGAGACGAAGTTGACGTCATAAATTCCTGTTTTGCATTTCATCAATCATCAGCGTTTTCCTGACCATATATCAGTAAAAAGGATGGAAAACCCCCTCACATATGAAAATTTCTTTCGTTGTTTTTAAAAACTTTTTTTTGCACACAAAAAATAAAAATATTTAGGTCTTCGGTAAAAATAGGGTCGGTCTGGTTACGCCAATCAACAAATTTTTTTTTTTTAGGCCTTATATGCTCCAATACATACACGCAAAAGGTATTGCAGGTGTGAGGTGAATCCGGCCACCCGGTTTAGCGGGACAAAACTGGATTTAAAACTTTCGTTTAACTTTAAATTAATCTAACTGGTCAGTGACTCAAATATGGTCGGTGATAGAACATGAGAGGTCATATGCTGTTATTTTTTGACAGGTTATGATATTAATGACTCATTTACTAGTTGAAGTAAATTCATTAATCCACGCGTCAACTAACCGAATATTCAGTGAATTAACATGGCACATGCATAAACATTATGAAGTCACAATGCTGTGTACTTTTTGGACCGGCCTAGGTAATGACTATTAAGTAAGCAATTTGGCATATTTTTTTAGAAATTCATTAATCATCAGCTCCTACAGACTAAACCACATATCCATGATTAAAGGGGATGGCCCGATTTAAGAATATGAGTTTTCATCTTTGATAGATTGGCCTTCACTCCAAAACTCCCATCTGCACAGTTTCGCGCCGCTATTCAATCAGTTTTTAAATGTCGAGAGCAAAAACTCTTTGTAAACCCATTAAGTACTGTGTAAAAATTAATAGTGGTCGAACCAAAATTGGGCACATTTTCACTCCATAACTTCCAAAACCAAACATCCTTTGGCCCTAAGAGTTCACAGGTTAAATGAGAAACTAGTAGCTTTCATCTGAATACCAAAATGTTGACCACTTCCGGGAAATCTTGGGCTTTCTGGGAACTCGGCTATTTGCGTTCGGGCCATGGACCGTTAAAAATGTGGCATGGTGCTAGAACATTAATTCATAGGTTATGAATATATGACTCATTTGAAATTTTTCAATAAAATGTGATTACACCTCAGTTGTTGGGGCAATTTGCACTGCATAATTCTTGTTTCAATTCTTTCATTCTTGAGTGCTGGGTGGCAACCCCATCATCGCAAACAACATTTACCATTAAAGGTGCAACAATAATCCTTTCAATAACAGTGTCCCTTAAAAAAAGGGGAAATTCGGATTTTGCCCGGATGTAAGCTTTCCTCAAAAAATCACCCATCTGAAGATTAAGCTGAGAAGTTGTTTTCTTTGGGTACAAAATCGGAGCAAATACGAAATTCAGCCTATGGTTTTATATTGAATATAGCAAGTCAAAATCACCTTTTTTCTCTCTTTTAAGACATTTCTGAACCAAATGCAAGGTAAGAATCTATTGCGTGTCTAATCTATCTGAAATTGCTATTAGCACTCCAACTTAGCTACATCCCTTTTTAGCACAGACATGCAACAACGAGGCCATAAAGTGGCCTGCAACAACCACAAAAACCTCTAGATGTAGCACTCAGACATATGCTCGCTCAGGCCTTTTCTACGTGACTGATGCACATATAAGTTATAGGGAATTTGGTAGGCCTTCAACATCTAGAGAGGTACTAATGGGAGCACTTTATGCCTCTCTCATTCTTTTTTGGTAGTCACAAAGGCTTTACCTGCAATAAGCAGAAAAACCGGGGGGGGGAGACAAGGAAATTGGAAAGAGCTTTTAATAAAAGGTGCAATCTTCCAATCGCTTTTGGGACCCCTGATTTAACCGACGTTTGTATCGATTTTTGATATCAAATGAAAGGCCGGCGTATTTTTTTTCTCGTTGTCGTCTGGTGCGTGTCGTCCTGACATTTTGAGCCCTCAAATCCATTTCATTCCAAGATATAAACAAAAAACCCGTTTTAATGTTTAACCATCATATTATCACAGTATTGAATAGGCCATTGCAATATGCACTATTATTGTCACCATCAAACCACAATTTTGTTTCCCACGGTACTTGATGGGCCTATGTGCAACTGCCAGGCTCTCCGTATCAAGTAGAGAAACACAATAGGTATAAATTGGAACAAGCACCTTTAAAGGGATCCAATCATGGTCAGAGACCTTTTCATGTTTCTCCCTTACATGGACCTAACTTGAGTTAAATCATATCCTGTCATTTGGATAATGGACGCAAAAATTTGTACTATGCCATAGGAACCGTGTGTTAATAATGTGGTTGACCCGCATTTGGGACCTTTTAAATGGGGCATTTTGTGATCCACAACTCATCCCCCGACCTACCTAAAAAGTGAGATTTTTATTTCATCCGAACGGTACCGTTAGCCTCAGTAATTCATGTTACCTAAATTAAGTGCACATTTGGTTGTATCTGTAACAATTCCCAAATTTGTATTTCTGTCCGTAAACGGCCAGAAATTACAGTATAACACAAACCGCACATCAGAATCAACTCAAATTTTGTGAATAACTTTTCTCAGGGATATCTGTAAACAATGAATATATTTCGGATAGGCTGGATCATGAAATGCACCTTTCATTTGTTCATATCCATAAAAGGAAACATTGCTTTGACCTTAATTTCACTGGGGTATGAGAAAAATATAAACTTTCTTCTGATAACAAAATTTCCAAAAGTGGACTGGTGGGGGAAAGTTGTTAATCAGATCACCCACCATTTAAGATGTTTGAAACTTTATTTGTTTAAATTATTACATACATATTATTACAGTATTACCGAAGAGATGGATCCATTTAGCAGGATAATTCAACCAGAGGAGATGTGGCTATATAAAAACCCAGTAGCTAGACCAGATACTATCCCAACAGTGACATTATTTGTAAGTACACATTGGTAAAGTTTCTATTCAGGAAGGTGCATCTGGGACTGGAGGGTCTCAAGTTTGGCTTAAGTAGCAATATGCCTCCGAGAGTCTGAAAGTAGGATCCACACCAAATTTTGCAGAAAATTAGACCCCCCACCAAGTTCTACATGATGCAGATGCCAATAAGGTTTGAACACACAATTGGATTTGGTACATTCTGTGTCTGTTGTGACAAAATTGTCCTATAATTTTCTTAATCCAGCAAATTGAAGAAAATTTTGAACATTAAACACGTTAAAAAGGTCATCTTGTACATGTATGCAGGGGTGTGAAATCTCCTCGTTTAAGAGGATTTTCCTCGTTTTTGAAATTTTGTTAGTGCCAAAATTTTAGCTTTTTCTTTGATTTTCAGCCTGTTTTAGGCATTTTTACTCCTTTTAGTGGGCCACCAGCTATAGCTGGTAGGACCACTTCTAAAGCAATCTGCTGTGCGTGTGGATGTAATGTGTGTGTGGGTGTCACTAAATTGTTATGTTTTTTGTTTAAATTGACCTCAATTGAAAACTTGAAGTTCAATTGGAACCAATTAGCTTGTGTCATAGGTGCACCATGGATCCCTTATATGTTGATGAGGTCAAAGGTCATGTCTAAGGTCAAATGTCACAGAGCGGCCCACAGCTTATATTATTGAATGTAGTGAGCGCGAAAGCCGAGAACCGCGAAATTCTAGTCTCCTCTTTTTCCCCCTTTTCCTCGTTTTTGTGTCGCCTGCCCTAAGGCAGGAAGACACATAGGGATCACTTTGTCCACTGTAGTCTGTTGTTGTCGATGTCTTGTGAAAAAGGGTTAACATTTGCCTGTATATCCTCATACTGATGGATTTTAAACCAAACTTGGATCACAGGTGCAACATGGCATCCCCCATTTTTGATGAGGTCAAAGGTCACATGCAAAGGTCAAAGGTCATGTGAGGTCAAGTTGTAAGATAGGCTGGAAATGTAAAATTGACCTCATTTGAAAATTTGAAGTTCAATTGGAACCAAACTTGGTTTATGGAGTTTTACATGCAAACCCTCATTTGTTTATGAGGTCCAAGGTCACATATCAAGGTCAAAGGTTGTGTTAGGCCTATCATTCACTAACCGCGGACGGCAGGTGACACAAGCGGTCCGAGGACCGATGTATTTTTTATCCATGGCCTCTCACACCCCTGTGTATGAGAAGGTTGAAAATGATCGAGAGCCACTTTGGTGGCACACCTTCAAGTAGTCAGGTGATCATATGCATGCATTGTCACAAATATCTGTGTGGGCATTTCATACAGTCATATTCTTACTGGTGTTGCACCCTGTATTTTAATTTGATATACCATGGGTACTCCCTGGAAAACTCAGAGTTCTTACTACTTGGTGGCTCACATGTATTTGGAGAGTGTAACTGTCTTGAACTCCATGGTAGCTCACATTTGGGGAGTATTATTGGTAAGATTTACTAGTGGAAGTGTCCTGAGTCAGTGGCATAGCCAGCAGGGAGCAGGTGTTATTGTTCCTGATTCTCAATACACCAAAAAAGGGTGTTTTCACCAAAATTAAATGAATAGAACCAACTTACCAAGTTATGGTCAAAAACTGAGGTCAGCGTGGTAAAAGTCATCAATTTATCCGGTGTTCCAGATGATAAAAAACTGTGACCAAAATGTGACCCTGTGTAGCTCACCTCTACGAAAAATGGCCTCTTTTTTTGCAAAATTGGTCAAAAAGTCATTTCCAGCAGCCAAACAATACAATGTAAGCGATTTTGACTTGAATATTAAAAAAGATGTGGACTCTTTTTCCCCAGAAATGACGCATGAATCATGTAAAAAGTGGTTATTTTCACCTAAAAATATATTTTTTTTTCACACTTTTGGCAGTGAAACTATCTGGAACCTTGTCGTGTGTATTGAGACAAGGGGTTCTGTGGGGTAAACAGAGTAGGAAAAAAGTCATTCAGTGGTCACTTAGGGTCACTCCAATTGGCACCAAACTCATGTCATAGGTCAAGCACAGAGAGTTGCATGTCTTGGTAGGCTTAAAGGTCACATACCAAGGTCAGATGTCATTGGAGGTCAACTTGTGCAGAGAGCGAAGGAAAGGTGGATCGCGAAAGTAGCCGAAACTAGTAGTTTGAAAATCGCTTGTTTAGTTATAGTAAGCCTGTAAATCCCAAATCCTCCTGATTATTTGCTGCTTGCCGACGTTTAAAAACAAATGATGAAAATTAGTCAACTTTCAATGTCTCTCACCCAAGAAAGAGTACATTTAATTTTGAAAAGTTGCACTGCAAGCATAAGAAGCCTTTTCTTTTTCAACCTTAGAGGAAGTTCTATTAAAGTGGATGACACGATTTAAAGACACTATCAGGAGTGCCTAAATCAGCAAATCGAAAAAATCATCAAAAATAAGGTTTTGCATGTATGCAACAAGTACATGCCATCCCTAACGATACCTGCAAAGATAAGACCAGAAGACAACCTAATAAGGACAGAATCTGAGATTTTAGTCATTACTGTCCGAACGGGACACTAACAAACACGTAATTGAATGGAGAATCGTATCTTGGCACACTACCGTTTCTTCCTTTTTGTCAATTCTACAAAAAAAAAAAAAAAAACAAAAAAAAAAAAAAAATAAAAAAAAAAAAAACTGGAACAGGCCACTTATGAGAATTACAGACTACCCTCCCTTTGAAGGCGAATCTGCAAATTTCCAAATATTTCAAATCACTGATAGGTCTTTAAGTATAGTTTTCATCTGGATAGAATGGCCCCAGGGAATGATGGCCTTCATCCCAAAACCCATCTGTAAAGTTTTGCGCCGATATTTCAACTCATTTTGATGTGATAGCTACGTAACATGATTTTTTAGAGTACTGTGTAAAATTAATACTGGATGACCAAAATGGGGCATATTTCTGCTCATAACTTCTAAACCAAGCATCATTTAGCCCTAAGATTCACAGAGTAAATGAGAAAAATAGTGGCTTTCTTTAGATCGACCAATTTCTGGTAAAATCTGGGGTTCTGGGGACAAGGCTATTAGCAATCGGGCCATGGACCTGCAAGTAAAACAAATCTTAAAATTATAATTGCGGTAGAATTAATTTCCTCCTTCGAGTAGTGGAAAGTGGTCAGTCAATTTGAGAAAGCGCTAAGTTTTAGCACGAAACTGTCATTGCAGGTATGTGGAAACATCAAAATATTGTATTTGTTGGATGAAACTTTTTTTTGATTAACCATTGGACAATCCTGATGAATTTATTCACAAGTATTGAGAACATGCCATGTATGAAAGATGGTATTATTGTTTTAACATGTAGCTACATCTGTTTTCAATGGGTTGTGTGCAGTGCTTTCATCTTTCACAAAATATGTAATGGTTTTGGTTTTTTTGACAGACAATTGTCCTCATAGCACCATTAGCTGTTATTCTACTGTTTGCTGTTATTAGAAAAGACAAGAGCGATTGTCAACAGGCACTTCTAGGTAAGTACTGGAATGCTCACAAATTTTAGATTAGGAAGCATGAATTCTGTGAGTTTGCTTGGATGTAGGAGAGGTGGAAAAGAGAGAGAGAGGGGAAAGAAAGGGAGAGGGGTAGATCAGGGATCCAAATTGTTTTCAAACTTGTGGAAGAGATTTCAGTAAGGGTCCTTTAATATTTTCATGTCAATTTTTTTTCATGCCATTATGTCCCTTTAAGCCAATTTACATATTTTCAAAAGCAAAAGGCAAACAAAAATTGTGTTGCCCTTTGTCTTTAGTCGGAAAATTTGGAAAGGCGAGTCAGTCGGTCAGAATTTTTTTAAAGCACCCGAATGTGCCAAGTTGGGTACATTTTTCACTTTTACTTTAAAAAAAAGCAAACACCCGATCACCCGGTGGTTTCCTGACCCACAGGTCAGTCGGAAAAGGGCTATACAACTTTTTTTTTTTAATTTCCTTGTTCACTTTTACTTTAGATGATATTGTTTTTTGTATATTTTCTGTAGATGATTATAGTATTGATGTTATTTATCTTTTCCAGCTCTCACATTGGCACTGACTTTAAATGGCGTCATCACAAATGTTACAAAATTATTAGTAGGCAGGTAAGAAATTTTTGAAATTTAATGTTGTTTGGGAAGGGTGGCAGAATTATCTATTCCCATTCCCAGATGCACTCCCTCTGGAAGACTCTTTAATCTTCCATGGGGGATTTAAAACACTGGTAAAAACTATCATGGTTTTGTGTTGATATTTTGGAGAGGAGATAACCCTTCTCATCATCAGCAGTTGGTTGTTTGTTGTTTTTTATGTATTCTTTAAACGGGTACCTTATCAGTGGATGATAAAGATGTCCTCTGTTTTCATAAGGCCCGGGTACATCTTTAAAAATATAACATACAAATATAATATCAAATAATGACCAATTGTAAACAGAAAATTTGGGAACAGGTAATAACAAGATAATCTTAAACTACTTAAATAATTGCCAAAGTGAGAAACAGAGCAAAATAATGTTATTACACAGGAAGCATAATAATAATTAAAGTGGGGGAAGAGTGTGGCCTAGCGTTAGGGTGCTTGACTCTGGCGCAAAATTTAAATCAAAATTCACGGGTTCGAATTCCGGTGGGGTTGTGGCACTTGCTGGGATTTTCGGGTGGGTACTATCAATTCTGGATTTGATCTGTATACCAGCTATTGATTAAATACAGAATACCGCTCTCCTCCATGGTTCACTTGGAATGGGCAAATGGATCATGAAAGCATCCCATCCTTCGTGAGGGCCGTTTGAAGCCGTCGGTTCCGTGGACAGGAGTACCAACTGTACATGTACATGCAAGGCGTGTCGAAACGAGTAGGGTGTATAAACCCCTGGACTGTTCCCAATCAGCCCAGCCTCAAATAGAGGGCCATGTAGGAGCGTCCGTAGCATGGATACACGCCGGCCCGGATCAGCCAACTAGCTGAGCAAATATGTTACACACCACAAAAGCCCTTACCAATGACTTGTGGATCGAGCCAAACAATAATAATATAAAGGAGAAAAGTTTTAAACTATAAATTGTTGTGCTGAAATGCAACTGGAAATTCTTTACACTTCATTGGTGTGCCTACAACTCTAATGTTGCCAGTAAAGAATCATAACTCTTTTAAAGTTCCCTGTCACGTCCCTATTAAGGGTGTGGCTGTCTGATTTGCAAGCGGAAAAGATAGCTCAATCAGGTTAGCGCTTGACTCCAGTGTATTGCTCATCCATGCGTATAGCCGTGCTTTCGAGCCCTGTGAGATTCAGCATCTTGTAATTTACATGGACAAGAAATTAAACGCTCGGTGTCCCGATTTACCCAAGCTATATTTGGGAAGCTGGCCACGGCTGCGATGGTTATCTCGATGTAGTTGCTGATAAGGAAAGCGCTGATCCCGATCTGCTGCATCCCTTGAAATGATGCTAAAGGTTTTATGGTATGGTTGGCCACAGTGATCAGCGCCTTTGTGAAAAGCGCTTAGAGGCCAATAGTAAGGACGCATATACCAATCTCTGCTATTATATTAATCTTATTCTTGAGAAAACAGCTGCTTCACTTAAAGGCAGCAAGTTGTTCCTCTCACCATTCAAAGTTGAAGATCACTCGGGTATTGGAAGTTGCGATACGATCTATATATCGAAAGCAAAAGGACATAGTGGAAAAACCATATAAAGCTAAAGCTGCTTAGACTTGATACCACCAAATAGGCGGTCTCATACACAGTGCAAACTGATATGGATAATGCAAGGCGCAAGACAGCGCAAAGGACGCAGTGTGTATATTATGCGTGGCACGCGCGATTCTGTGTAAACGCTTGAGTACATTGGTTTACTTAAAGCGCGGATGATAACAACCAAATAATTCCCGCCTATTGGTGGTATCAAAGTATAGGCTAGCAACCTCTCAGTCTGGGCAGGATATAAGATCACTGGCCACGTCCCAAATAGTCGGTCTCAAAGGTCAATTTTAGTGTTAAAGGGCTTCTATTAACCATAAATAGTAAAGGCTCTGCATACGTACGCCACAAACCATAATATTATGGGCTCCTCAGATGTTTGTCACTTCCATCAGGGTGCCACCGTTTAATATTGATAAATACCAAAACATAGTTTCAGGCGAACTCTTCCTTGAAACTGATTAAAGCATGGGCGTAATACAAAGCAGGGATCCGCAGTGAGTGTGGGGTATGCGATGCTGGGTTTGCTGAAATTGAAACTTGATTTTGTAAGCCCTATACTGTGCGTAAACTGATTATGGTCGCCAAAATGGGGCACATTTTTGCTCACAAACATACAAAATAAACATCTATTAGCCCTTAGATACGGTAAATGAGGAAAAATAGGTGCTTTCTGTAGGCCACAAAATTTGACCACTTTCGTAAAATCTGGGGTTTGGGGATGAGGGCTACTTTGCGATCGGGCCATGGCCCATAGAGGTTTTCCATTGGGAGTTATATAGATTTCAAATTGGATCCCCCTGGTTAGTTTTCCACATGGGGAACTTGTGTTTGTTTTTCTGCTTACATTGTTGTTCTTTTTTATCTTGTCAATTTTCTAAATAAATGATGACGTTCACCTTAAAAATAGGTCTTGTGACATGGAGAGCAGGGATGCAGATTTGACTTTTTGTGAGAATCCAAATTTATGTGAATTGCTCCCTGGACTGACCTGCTACGGCAAAGGACAAATGGGCCATGTAAATCACTAATTTTTCAGGGGGAAAGATCCCACAGGGGGCAGCTTGCCCCCCCTCTGCCCCCCCCCCTCTGGTGATGCCACTGCTGTCAGTGAAGAGAGAAATATAAGTTTATACAGTATGGGCTTACAAAATCAAGTTTTTAGCTGCACATCAAAACCAGATTGAAATGTCAGCGCAAATTTACAATGGGGTTTTGGGCCAAGGTGATTCAATCAAGTTGAAAACTTCATATAAATTGAATCAGACCGTCCCCTTTAAGTATAATATTATTGTGACATTTGATAGGACCTGTGGCAGTAGATTAAAGTTGCTGTTGCCTGTTATTATTTCACTGCCATCAGGAAATCAGCAATCATTTCTCATTAGGTCAGCGGGCCAAGCGCAATCCTATCAGCACTATGCAGTAGCTGTAACAGCTACTCATGTATCACTTGGTCCATCAGGCAAGCGGGATAAAGTGCCTTGCCCAGTGCCACCAAACAAGTTGGACACTGCGGGGCCCAAAGCCTATCTGCCGATTGTGAGGCAAGCCAAATCCACTGGAACCACAGATGCTCTCCTATTCCCTTTGGGATCTTTTGTTCACCCATGGAAGACGAATATGCGAGGGGGTGTGGGTTTAGTTTCCAGTAACTCAAGGGCTCTCCATTTCAAATACCTTACCTCTCCCTACTCACTCCCCACAGGGGTGTGGCAGATTTTAACTGAAATAAGAAAATTGAGTAGTGTTTTTTGCGTTGCTTTGTGCATACCAAGGCAGACTTTCTATACAGATGCTTCCCGGATGGAAAGAGGACTAGTGACGTGAAATGTACAGGTGATAGTCAAGAAATCACTGAAGGTAGAAAGAGTTCCAAGGGCCACTGTCATGTAGTTCTACAGGTAGTTCATCCATCCCATACTGATGCTAGGTTCTATACTTTACTCTTCACATCAGAACTTAGGGATAAAAATGCTTATAGGAATCTATGAACCACAAGACTTCAAGGTTGTACATCAATAGTTCCTTAAAGGTGCAACGACAAATTTCACAATACGGGTGTCCCTAAAAATGGTAAAAATTCTGATTTTTGCACTAATGTCAGCTTTTATATATAAAAAAAAGAATCCCCATCTAAAGATTAAACAGGCCATGGCCCCAAATACCTCATCCCCAAAACCTCGGATTTTAGTGGAAGAGGTCAATAGAGATGTGATTCTTGGAGATTTTGGCGCGAATCTGATCCAGAGCATATTTTTCAACTCGTCTCATAGGGGCGCTTTTCATTATTATGTGTGCGCTTTTATTTCCGTTAATGTTTATATGAAGTATACAAAAGAAACGGAACTTCCTGCCGGCTCGGATTGCGTGGCGTGTAGTTCTGTGGGCGCTCGTCTGGTTATCTAAAGGTCGTGGGTGCGAATCCAATCCAGAACCAAAATTTAGTTTATGATTATTTGTATTTGAGAGTTGGAGATTGGCATCATAAAAACATCAGATTTGTGGATTGAAGTAGAAAAATAATTGAATAGCTGCCTTATGAGATAATAAGACTGGTCATGGTCCTGGAGCATGCATTTCGGGCCAGAATCTGACGTGCTAGAGATGTACACAAGCATTGTAAATCAGATAGAGGAATTATAGAAGCCGTTTAGTGTATAGAAACCATTTGGACATAATATTTAAGCAAAGGTTATGTGAATTACTGAATTCAGGGTGGTGTGGGTGGGGGTGGGGTCAGGTAGGGAGGAGGCAGGGTGCGGGGGAAGTGGGGGCTCGATTGATATTTCTTATTTTTTCTGTTGGTGACCTCATGGGTAACTTTGCCCCATCACAAACCGGGACAGCAGACAACATAGTGGGTCCAAGGACCGCGATGTAAATATCGGCGAAAAACTTTACAGAGGGGTTTTGGAGTAGAAGGCCATTCTGTCAAGGATGAAAAATTTATAGACTTAAATTGGGTCTCCTTCTTTTAAAGAACTTCAGTGATTGGTAAATCAGCAAATCAAAAAAAAAAAAATCGATCAAAAATCAGATTTTTGCAGGTATGTACGAAGTACAGGTATCCTAAAATACCATGCAAATGATAGACCAGAAGCAAACCTAATAAGGACAGAATGGGAAATTTTAGTCATTACGTACGAACGGACACTTACGACAACACGTAATTGCATGGAGAATCGTATCTTTGGAACACTGCCGTTTTCTTCCTTTCTGTTAATCTACAGCTGGAAAAGGTAAAATTATGAGGGATTCCAGACTTATACTTCACTTGAAGCTATTCCTGCAAATGTTCAAATAATTTCAAATCATTGATAGTGTCTTTAATATGGGCTGTAGACTGGACGAACTAGCTCTGACTTGAAAGTGTATCAACTCACCCAAAATGTGGCTTGCTATTTCGTGGTATTATGAACTATTTGATGCAATTGGAGGTGTTGCTCCATCTGGCCAAAGGGATGGCAGCCAAGCCTTGATCATTAAAAAATACGCCAAATGAATCAACATAGATTACAGCAATACAGACTGCAAAGTACGAACTGAATAGGGCGTTGATGTGGCCGGCCCGGGGTGTACCTGGTCGACTTAGGATCTCCTTCTCATCTCTTCCTCTGTGGAGAGAGAGTGATTCTCCAGCTTTAACCAGTTTTGGAATTGCAAATACAGTTGGACTCCACTTAATTGGGACCCTCGGAGTAGAGAAAAGTCCCGATCAACCAGGAAATGCCCCGATAAGAGAAGTACACAGACACTAGGAGCCAGAGAAAATTGGGGTATATAACTATTAAATGTTAAACTGCACAACTCAATAAATGTTTGTTATAGCTTTTATGGGTATGTATTGCCAATGAGAAAGGGTAAAAATTTGACTTCCACATTTATACAAGGAAGAGCTCCAATATAAATGAAAACATACAATTTTCCAGTTAAAAGTCCGCTTTCAGTGGTTTTTATGAATCAGTAATTGCCCTGATCAAAAATGTCCCCATTATCCAGATGGAGTGTCCGAGTTAAAGGTGAATTTTCACAAAAAGAACGGTCCCGATTCAGCTGTCACTATCAGAAAAATCCCCTTTATCAGGAATCCCATTGACCAGCTTCAACTGCTAATGGTTGGAGGGGAATAGGGTACACTATTTTCTGCGGCGGTACTGGCTACATGAAAAGGGTGAGGGGGGGTAGAAAGTCATATAGTAGAAAAGGGAGTGCTAACTACTTTCCAGATATAAAAAAAAAAAACATGTGTCAGTATAGTTTTATTAACCTCACTTTGACTCTGGAGACAAGGTTGTACGGAAATAGTCCAATATGTTTTCCTGGGAAATAGCCCACGTACTAGGAACGCCAATTGGGAGAGGAGCATGATTTTGTTCAGAATATCATGAGGGTAATAATAAGAAAATATGATGCTAACCATTTAAAAAAAATCGCATTTTTCAACAGATATGGGTTACGTGTGGTAAACCATTGACGATGTTAAATTTGGAAAATTCTGGCCGCCACCGTCGGCCAAGGGGAAAGAGAGTATGGTGCCCTCTCTTGCCCATACCATTGGCATGATAACTAATCAATGAATCGGACCTTGTCTTTGCAATCAATTAATAATACATAATTTCATGTATGATGCAGGTTTATATAGTATTTATTCAGTAGTTTTGTGTGAGATTTTCGGGACTTTTTTAATAATGGTTTGCCAGTACAGTGGTAAATGGAGAAATTAAAATGTTTTTATTCAACAAGATTTGAGAGATTGTGTTTAGTCTTCCCTTGTGTTTCATTTAGAAATTGTTTGTCCCCCCCCACCAAATGTTTCATTTAATATTTTATGTTTGTTTTACTAAATCAAATTTGTATAAGAAATGGCTACACATTTAGGCTATAGCTGCCAACTCAAAAGCATAACAGTAGGGTGTTTCCAGCTGTTTAAAGGTGCATTTTGTGATTTCAGCGCCTTCTTGTTTTATTCATTGATCACTAGAGATCCTTGAGAAAAGCTTATTTTACAAAATTTGAGCTAATCCGATCTTGCGGTTGTGTTATGAGCCAATTTTTTGCTCATTTCCTAACGGTCCCACCCAGGCTACCTGCTGCTGTAATTCTGTCCGTTTCATGGACAGACAATACAAAATGCAAAAATTGTTCAGATGCACCGATTGCACGTAAGATTGGGTGACACGTGGATCCTAGGCAACGGTTCAGTTTCAGTGATAATAAAAATTATCAACATTTTTAGGTAAGTCGAAGGGGACGAGGCTGTGGATACGAAATGCCCCCTTAAGATATTGTTTTTTTTAGGTGTGGGTGTAAAGGTTCTTTTTAATCATCAGTGGTGCATTCTTTCGGGTTAGGCATTAAAAAAATACCCCCTTGATGTCTAATGGTGATGGTAAGTCAGCTGGCTTTAGATGGCGTCCCAAATGGCCTCCAACCAATTATTTGGGCAGCCATCACACCAAAACTGCTGACAGGTTGTTGTCTTTTTAAATGTATCTTTTTTTTGTTGGTGGATTCTGAATGGGTCAAGAAAATTGTATCATTGAAATTTAGAGGTGCAACGAGAGATTTCAAATAACACTCTCCCTAAAAAAAATGTTGGAAATTATGATTGGCAGTGGTTGTAAACTTTCTATCAATTATCCCAAGTGAAAAGATTAAGCTGAGGAATGTTCTTCGTACAAAAAACTGTGAAATTTCTAATTTCCTATAGGATCAAATAGAAATTCAGCCTATGTTTTTATTGTTGAAATATAGCTATACAAATCACCTTGTTCGATCGTCTTTGGGACCCCCCCTGATTTACCGGGAAGAAGTATCGATGGTGAATCAGAGGAAAAGGCGTATTTTTTCTCATTGTTCTTCCGAAATTGAGCCTTCAAATCCATTTCATTCCCAAGATATACATGTAAACAAAAAACTGCCGTTTTAGTGGTTAACCATCAATATAGCACAGTACAGAATAGGGCGTTGCAACATGCATTATTGCGTCTACCATCAAAACCGCAAGTTTGTTTCCCACGTACTTGATGGGGTGTAGTGCAAGTGCCTGGCTCTCATATCACATGAACAAATATAGTCTCAGATTTTGAAATGGAAATGTAGCTCTAGCTACAGTCATTAAATGCTACGGACTACACTCTAACATGTCACTGTCAAATTAGTGCAACTCCCTATCCACCATGAAATCTTTACCAGAAATTTAGGCACAGGAAAATTCCCTCATGGTAGGGCAATGAGACATGACCCCAGCACCCAGCAGAACTGATTACCACCTGAATGGTAACCTGTGCCTCACCTTACTGAGTGAGTGGTTGTTTACTAATAGATTTTAATGGTTGTTGTGTTTGGTAGTGTGGTGCTTGATTTCAGCATTAAAATCCAACCAAAATGCATGGAAAAGGAGAGACAATAGAAGTCCTATAGGTGTTCAGTCTCCAGATGAAACATGACCTTGCTAACCAATACATTGACGATAACAATAGGACTGGCCCTTGGTATAATGCAAACCCTGGGTAATATATACTTCAGCAGCATATAGTTTATTTTGGCACACCTTGGTGTCTCTCCGTCTAATAAAATAATATAAGTGGCAAAAAGAATTGGGTAATTTTCAACCTCACTGAACAGGGATAGATGTTGAGGGACAGTGGGTAACTGGGAGGTTCATATTTGTTAGAGAATGAGAAAAGAGGAAGTTAGTTTTTGTGGCTGGAAATAAAAAAGTATGATGTCCTTCGGGTGCCAGTTTTGTATGAAAAATTTTAGGTTTCACACATATCTAGTTATAAAAATTATTTTATAGTTTTGCAAGAAAATTTATAGTCTTGCAAGAATATTTGCAGTTTTGCATTTTTTCAGTTTGCAGAATATTTCAAGTTTTGCAATTTTTTTAAGTTTTGCACATAAAGTTCTAGTTTTGCAAACATATTTTAGTTTTGCGAGAAAAGAAATTTTCGAACCCCTACGGAGCGACTCACAAAGAGGGAGTGGAAAGGGAAGAAGTTACCTCTTCCCCCAGAAAGAACCGAAATTGGAAAACAACTGATGCAAACCTCGAACTAAGTTTAACCATGGTTCAGAGGCAATATCAATGATCTTGCCCAAAAGAGTGAAAATATTTGAAATTTAAAAGAATAGTTTAAAGTGTGATAAAGCTGTAGAATTCTCATAAATTAATTATGAAAAACTTGTAGAAAGGAAGAAAGACATAGTATTCAAGATATGAATCTGAATTCCATTACATGTGTAGTACGTGTCTGTACGGACAGTAACGGACTAAAATAACCGATTTTGTCCTTTTAGGCTACTTTTGGTTCGTATCACTTGTTACAATATGTTAGGACACCTAAATTGTACAAAGATGTAAAAAAAATAAAAAATTGTTGTTTTTATTTCTGATAGCAAATCGCTGACGGTGCCTTTAACTCAGCTAGCGAATTCGGGTGTTAAGGCTTTGCAACGCATGTTAGTAAGTGTAATGGGTATGCCCCCGGTTGGGGGGGGGGGGTTGTACGCATTTGTTTGTACATGTGTTTGAAAGTTTGCCACTCGTGGTTGGCAAGTGTTTTACGGTACGCACTCGATTTTACAATTGTTTAAAGTTACACAGCGTGTTCTTAAGTGTTTACAAGTACGCATGCAAATGGTGTTTAAGGCTACGTAAACTGTACACATACATATTAGTAAGTGTAATGGGGTACGCATCCGCGTGCACAAGTGATAAAGGTTTGCACTCCCATTCGTGTTTATACTATGCGAACATGTTAGCAAGTGCCTTATGGTATGCTTTCATGGCGCAAGCATTTAAACTGAGGTTTGCACTTCTGTTCGTGTTTTAGAAAATGTAACGCGTTCGCAAGTGTTTAGGGTACACATTTGTGCATCAAGTGTTTACAATGTTTTTGCACTATGTTTTAGGGTACGCCCGCACGTTTGCAAGTGTTAGGGTACTCTCTCGCGTTTGTAAGTGTTTAAGCTTAGTTAGGTGTTACGCACTCGCGTTTGCAAGTGTTTTAAGATATACGCGGGCATTGAGCAATTCTCACATGTTTCAGGGTTTAGCCTTGCGTTCGCACAATGTTTTAGTGTACGCACTTGGGATCGCCAAAACGTTTCCCATTAGACAGTGAAATGCACATAAAGTAAAAAACCACTCGGAATCAAATGTAAACCATCCAAAAGGCCAATGTTCGTTTTAAAATAATTTTTTACTATTTCTAAAAACACTTGACTACGAACGCGTACCCTATAACACTTTGAACACGTGGTGTAACTAGCTGAAAAATCTTGTGAATGCGAGGCATACCCAAAAAACAAAAAAAAAAAAAAAAAACATTTGTGAATTGCAAGTCGTACATATAATATGAAACACGTGATGAACGCAAGTACGACCTTAAAACACTTGCGTAATGAATACTACCCTTAAAAACACTTGCTAACGCACAAGCGTATTCTAAGCTCTGCGAACACTAAAACACTAGTGAGCATGAGGCAAACCTTAAAAACACTTGCAAAAACGAAAATGCGTACCCATTGCACTTACTAACAACAAGGGTATCTGCAAAAACTGCAAACGCGCGTACGCAACTTAAACAATTGCAAAATCATGTGCGTACCCTAGAACACTCGACAACGCTGTTGTGCGTACCGTGTTTAAAACATGGACCCACCAAGTGAGTACCCTTACAACCACTTGTGACCAAAGTGCATAACCTAAAAACACTTGTAAACATGTGTGCATACCCAATAACACACATGTATAGCGTAAACCTGGAAATAGGCTAGCAGTTCGCATCTGGTTAAAAATTTTGGTTCTTTCTGGGATCATCCTGATCTGGGATGTTCATCCTGGAAGTTGTCTGAAAACTGAAGCATATGGAGTCTCTCTGATATGTTTTTCAGAGGAAAATATTCTCGCCCCAACAACTATTTTTTTTTGCAAAATATGAAAACTTGCCAAAAATGGAAAATTAATCTGTAAAACTATCAAATTTTTTTGCAGGATGATTATTTTTGGCCAAAAACTATTAAAATATTCTTTGCAAAAATTTAGATCATATATTGTTTTGCAAAACTAGTGAAAAATACTTCCAAAACTATTAATACTTTTGACAAAAACACTTAAAATATTCTTGCAAAAACTATAAGTACTTGCAAAAAACTGTAAAATGTTTTGTAAGATGACAAATATTTGTGCGGAAACTACAAAAACATTGTCCAAATGAAGAAGAAAATCTAATACTATCATAAATGTTGTATGACTTTGTAGTTTATAGGACTGATTCCATATGGTTCCTGGCAGCTTATAATATATGTTGAATTTTTCTTGCCGATAAGAAGCCACCCAAAAATAATGCTTTGCCATCAGGGCTCAAATATTCATGTATAGTCTCTCGCAGAGGTGGTTGCAGTAAATTGATGTTTCCAGCGTTGTGATGGAGGTTACAAAGGCACAACGGAAAGAGGTTTCATATTAGTTTAGGGGTTTGACGTGTTAGTGATATACCCAATAATTTTCCACGAATGACATAGTGGTATTTACAGCGGTGTGATTAAGAATCTGACAATAAAAAAATGGGGGGTCACCGACTTTGTTTTGAG
>JAMKCH010035076.1:0-20077 GCA_023653785.1 Ophioderma brevispina | reverse complement strand
GTTAATACATACAGAATGGCGGCATATTGTTAGTAACAATGACTCGAGATGTACAGTGTTTACCCTGGTGTTTACATTTTTGCACTGTGATTACGTGATCGGTGATACCGAAATGACGTCATGCATTTATAATAAGGCAATTGGGCGCTTTTTGGGTGTATTGAAAATACAGGAAAATACATAAAATCTTGACAGTTTTTAAGCCCCCAAAGCTTTATAAAGACAGATAAAAATCGAAACTTTATTCTGTTCATTTCCTAAGGTCACCAGCTTTCTTTTGAGATGTAATCATAATTTCATGGTGTGTGGACTTTTTTAAGAATTTTGATCAATAAGCTCAAAACTGCATATGGCGATTTCACATACTGTCGTATGTTTCATTTACAAGTAATTTCAATAGGCGTACAATTAACGCTGTTCGTAAAACAAGCTGTTTTCGCTTTTCAGAAACAGATCTTCGTGCGTCGTATCTGCCTCGTGCGTGAACATTACGTGTTTCACATACATATCTATCGGAACGCATTGAAATATAACGGTGAAATTAGCGTAAATGTGCAAAATACGACTTTTTTGCGTTTCACATGTATGACTTATGACTTTATAGCTTTATATCAGGAATACAATTGCACTTTCAAAACTCAGCAAGGTTAAAACTTAAACTTCAGAATGTTTTCTTCTTAATACAAAATTAAAAGTAAATTATAACGTTTAATTCCATAGTACAAACATGAAATCTCCCGGTAGAATTTCAATGGCGATTTTTTCGAAAACGGCATTTCGTCAGATAAGACAGTATGTGATGTGGGCGACGAAATAAAACCCCGTAACTTTCCGTAAGTTAACATGAAAGAGCTTTGATGAAAAAAGTTACACCTTCTAAAAGTGTCCTTATTGTTGATTCTCGAACGCTCCCCTGCAACTAAATGACCGTCCCGGATACCGATGCAGCAACCGGAGTGAAAAGCTGTGATTTCCCGCAGGGGTCACAAAACACGCAGGCGTAAACGCGTACGCAGTATAGACTGAATTTACTACTGTAGTAAGGTTATAAATCAGAATCTCATTGTAAAAGTTTGGGGAAGTTTTGAAGAAGTTCTTCTATAGTTTGAAGGATGCTGAATCACAATTTTTTGGGTCCAACCTCTGGGAAATGTTGGGAACTTTGTAAAATAAGGGGGTAAAATTAGTACAGGGGTAAATTTGAAATCAAATTGAAGTCATACTGTGTTTAAATATGAAAACCAATGTATTTGTCTCATTATAAGGATTAAAAAGGTATAGTTTGTCTAGGTTCCGACCTTTAGTTAAACAGGTACAGCCCTATTAAGATGTTGAACCACCACTCCTCACTCATATAGCAACGCGCCGCTTGTACGCTGTCACAGCACGCAGTCTGCGACGGCACGTTGCTACATAAAGCACAGCCACAGCGACATGGTGTTTTAACCCATAATGCATCAGCGACGCGCTTCAGCTAGCAACCGACCCGTTTTTCCTGTTATTTCCATAGTAACTAAATAGTTTTGAAAAAACGAATGTCCAAACGTACAATGGCATAGTATACCCAACCAATGTACAAAAGATCAGAAGTCGAGATAGAGGTATCTCTGAGAACACTCCCGTACAAGGTTGAGAATGAGAAAACAACGAAAAAAAAATCACGTATTTTAATATTCCATTTCACAGGCTCATTGTTTTATGTATAATTTCCTCAATTATAGTGATACAAAGAAAACATACGAAACGAACATGAATGTGCAACGAACAAGAATGTGCAAAGCTACGACGAAAAACGGTGTAGTGCGCAAAGATAATCGCTTGCATGGCCATGTAATCGCTTACCTCTTGAACAGCAGTACGTGCATACTGTGAGTGATCGTACTCCCAGCCTGTATCACCACATCCAACTCTAGCAGCATCAAGTGAAACATTGGCAGTAATAGATGTTTGGTAAAGAAATGCCTCTGAAACATTGTATCGCGAACACTGTTCATACACTAACTGAGAATCCGTGACCTCGTAAGGTATGGTTAGATTCTTTTTCCTTTCAGTACATTGTATATCAGAAAGCTCAGTACAATTAAGCCATGACATATTAGGTGCACTGCACCAGTGATCAGTTGATGCAGTGAGAAATACTGACCCGATGGCATGCCATGCATTAATGACAGAAAACAGGCTGACAAGGAAGTAAACGCGTCTCTGATACGCACCAAATCCTCCCAATGTCTCAACTATATCTTCATAGTCCATGTTGCTGAGGAATGTGACACCCCCAGTGCAATGGTATTCGTCGTTACAACTAGAAACTCTCGCAGATTACTAGAAACAGCTGCAGAAGGCTATCAATGCGTCACTGTTCATGTAATAAAATATTAATTTAAGAAGTGGTAGTGTGACATCTGTCTTGCTTCCCGATTGTATCGAGCAATCATCACCTCTGCTGCCTATTATTGAAAATATAGCACTGTGGTCGTTACAAACGCGTCACGTGACTGTCGTCAACCCTCGTCTACAGAATAGTCTAAGCGATTTCCTCACGATATGAGTGGTTTCGGTTTTATTTGCTATATAGTCAGTAAAATTTTGATATGTTGCAGAGTAGATATAATATTGCACATCTGTTTGGAAGTCTCATTTATTGTGATAAAACCAGAATAAAGCAAACAATATCTAGCAGGGGACTGTAGTGAAAGAGTGTGCGCTTCCGGAAAAAATTGTGAATTCTTGTTTTTTTTTTTTTTTTTTTTCAATGCGTCACTGTTCATGTAATAAAATATTAATTTAAGAAGTGGTAGTGTGACATCTGTCTTGCTTCCCGATTGTATCGAGCAATCATCACCTCTGCTGCCTATTATTGAATTGAAAATATAGCACTGTGGTCATTCCAAACGCGTCACGTGACTGTCGTCAACCCTCGTCTACAGAATAGTCTAAGCGATTTCCTCACGATATGAGTGGTTTCGGTTTTATTTGCTATATAGTCAGTAAAATTTTGATATGTTGCAGAGTAGATATAATATTGCACATCTGTTTGAAAGTCTCATTTATTGTGATAAAAGCAGAATAATAATAATAATAATACACGGCATTTATAATGCGCCTTTGCCGAAGGATACGAAGCGCAAAAAATGAAACAAGATAAAAACAAGCAAAAACAATCAAGAGAAAAGATACTGTTGACTGTAGGTGCAGAGCGGATACTGACTGGGATCATGTTCCATTGCTTGGGAGCAGCTACGGAAAAAGCCCTATCCCCGGCACACTTGTGTGTCTTTGGAACCATGAGGTTTAAGACCGTGATCCGAACGTGTGGTAACAGAGCCTTGTTGTGGTCTCTTAACGGTAAGACTCTCAGTCATGTACCAGGGACAGAGCCCATTCAGGGATTTATAAACATACAGAAGAGTTTTTAATTTAATGCGATCCTTGATGCGCGGCAGCCAGTGAAGATCTTTAAGCAAGGGACTAATGAAAGAAGGTCTTGGTGTCAAGAAAACAAGGCGGGCACATTTGTTTTGAAGCTGCTGTAGCCGATCAATGTCCTTCTGCGCAATATTGTTAAACAAAACGTTACAGTAATCAAGGCGTGACAAAATCATGGCTCTTTAAATATTGGCGCTTGTTTCCTGATCAATAAATTTGCGAATTCTGTATAAATTGCGAATTTGCCAATTGATGGTTTTACAAAGATTGGTAATATGCTGGAATATGTTTAATTCCTGATCAAAGACAAAACCTAAGTTACGCACAGAGGAAGGTTGTGGAATGATTTCATCACCAATGTAGAAGTTGACATTTTGTAACTTGGTTTTGTTGTATGATGCTGAAATAACAAAGAATTCTGTTTTGTCAGGATTTAACTTCAATTTGTTAGCTATCATCCATCTGTTACACCTTTGTTAAATTTTAAAGAGTGCACATGATTGCCAGGGATTGTTGGATTAACAGGTAAATAGAGTTGAATATCATCTGCATAAGTATGATATAACAGGTGGTGATGGCGAAATGATACGGCCAACTGTGTGAGTATAGAAAACAAAGGCTAATGGGCCAATGACTGAACCTTGAGGCAGCCCGTGTTCAAGCAAGATGTCAATGCCAAATTCACCAGCAACTCTCTGCAGCAGAACTTCACAATCGACAGTGTCGAACGCTGCAGAGAGGTCAAGCATTACGAGCAGCACAGCTTGTTGGTTGTTAAGAGCACGAGAGAAATTGTCATGAACATTGGCAAGGGCGGTCTCTGTGCTGTGACGGTCTCTGTAAGCTGATTGCATGGGTTCTGCGAGATCATGTTCCTCAATATGGATCGTTAGCTGGGAGACAACACATTTTTCAATTACATTTGATGTGAAAGGGAGGTTCGCAACAGCGCGGTAATTCTTTAGCTCGTTCTTGTTGAGCGATGTTTTTTTTTTTTTCAATACGGGTGTGATTACCGCCCTGCAGAGATCTTGTGGGAATGTCCCAGTGGACAAAGAAACATTAACAATTCTTGTGATGGTAGGGAGTAAGACATGAATGTTTCTTAAGGAGCCATGTAGGCAATACGTCAAGGGCACAGGATTTGTTTGGGCATTTCGTGATAACCTTCAGCAGCTCATCTTCAGACACATAACCAAACTGATTAAAGGAAATATCAGAGCTCACAGTAGTAGATAACATTGGATTCACACTTGATACATTTTCAGCAGTTACATCAGTACTACAATTATCAACCTCATGACGAATCTTATTTACCTTGCCAATAAAACATTCCCCGAAAGAATTGGCAAGGTCAGAGGGACAATCAGTATCTGGGATTGGGTTACAATTCTGATTGGGGAGTTTCTTAACTACATTATACATATCCTTGACACAACTAGAGTTATCAAACTTGTTCTTTTAATATGCAATTTTAGATTCAGAAACTACATCCTTGACAGTTTGCCTTGATGAAAGGAATTTATCAAGGTGAATAGCAGACTGTGTTTTGCGCCACTTCCGTTTGCAAACAATATCAACGGTGACACAGTTTTGACAACCAATGTGGATTATTTATTCCACTGACAACATCGTGTGTAAATTTACCGTGAAATTCTCATTCCGCGCGCACCAAATATTATTTTCTCAAAAATCTAATTTCCAGTCTATGTATTGAATGTGGACATATGAAGGTACTATAACATACACATTGTGACCTTTCTAGGCCTATATGGCATGATTTCCACAATGGATTTTCTTGATTTTGTTTATAGCTCTTACATGTCCTTACTTATAGCAGTTGTCAAAACTCTTGTCGCCCATAATCGCTTACAATTATTATAAAAATAAATGAGACCATTTGCATGGGGTCCAACAGTTGTGATTGGGAAAAGACGTCATTTTGGATCTGACGACCCATACTGAATTGTTGTTTGAATATCAAAATTTACTAAAAAGCCATTTGCAAGTTATATTTGGCTGATATTGAAGTAGATATTAACTTTAAGTGATGGCTTATAGAAGTCCTGAAAGATGAAATAGTAATTAAAATATTTACCAATGGCGACACATTTGGATCTGACAAGCCATACGGGATTTTTATTAGAAAAGTGTATTATAAAGTCTGTGATACTCTTCCACTGGAGGCAGGCGTAAGCCGAATCAGTCGGCGCACCCAAACCAAGAGGTAGAAGGCGGATAAAACTCATTAGGCTTTCGCGCGGCAGGCAAGTAGTCAGGTGAACCTTCATGTGACGTAAAGTTGAGTATGGGACAAAATTATTTATGAAAATGATAGCGTGGGTGTGTAGAATAAGAATCTGCGGGTGCACCTTAAAATTATTAGAGTTGGCTTCATTTTGAATGTGGAGTAGACTCAATGTTACAAGTGCTATGCATTTATTATTGGGTCTATATTATATCTAGTAACAATAGTTTTAATAATATAGGGTTTAATAGATAATGATCATTTATGGCGACGCCATCTTGGATTTCTCAAAAGCTCAAGGATGCCAGGTGGCACCCGGCAAGATTCTTATTCTAAACAACCTTATATATCATTTTCAGCACGAAAAAATTGTGTTCCCTACTCAATTTTACGGTCAGGCCTTAAGTGGGACCATGGCTACCTGACTAGAGCTTTTATCACAAAGAAAAGACCAGAGAAGAAGGCCAACCTAAAATTGCAGAAACCTGAGTCAAGGATTACCTATATCTGCCGAAGGCTATCTGAAGACTCAATATGGAAATCCCTTGATGAGAAACTTTATGAGAATTACCAACGTGCAAAATAGGAGATATCCAGAATGAGCATTAAAAATCTGGAGAATCATGTCCACAAGAGACTCGTAGGGAACAGATGTGGAGTTAAACCAGCAGTCTCCAAAAAGATCGATAAGAAGCAGCAATTGCTCAGACAAGAGAAGATCCCGTGTGCATCCCACGAAGCCAAATCGATTGGCAAGATCGCCGACTTTCAAGAATGCGATAATCACGGGCGATATCCCGTGATTATGTATGGAGAAAATCTCCGGGTTATCGATCTCTGACTGGTTTCAAAGAATTTTTGCAAGACTAACCCAATTTATTGTGGACTATGAATATTTTTGTGAGTCTTAGTTAATACACAGAGCAAAATAACATAGAGAACGGTTTAAATGAATTAAGGGAACATCTCATTATAAGACTCGTATTTACTGTCTTATCAGGCGATCAAATGTGTGATTACGACGGGGACACAATTGTATTTTGAATGGGCCCGAATGCGACACACAATGAAATGTTGTAAAGAGACGGATTGATTATGGGATAAACATGGAGATATTCTCTTGCTCAAGACAACAACAATTAAAGGTTTGAAGAAAGACACCAAGCGGCCAATACAAACAAGCCCTGAGAGATGGACACAAGGTGCAATCAGCTAATTTGGAAAGACTATCCTTTAAAGCTCGTACGCTTACAACAAAAACGTAAGGAATTAGAGCTGAAAGCCACAAGGAAACAAAAAATGCCAAAAGAGGCCGCCAAATTTCGACCCAAAATCCACACAAATACCCAAAAGTCTACTGAAATGAAAAAAAACAAACGAAGATTACTTCCTTCGCAAAACAGATGCGGAGAAGTTTTTCAAAAATGTAACCGTGACAGAAAACGTAACTACAAATTCCATCCTCTAAAGGCATATGGAAAGACCACCAACATGACCAAAGCCGACCACGGCATTCAACACTAATTAAACCACCCAGTCTGTCAAAGTTAAAGAAGAAATGCTAGTGCTCCAGGTACCAATCGCATTCCATACCTAGTGTGGAAAAAATTCCATAGAACAACCCGAATACTACATGAAGTTATTCGCAATATATAGAGAACAGCCGCAATACCTCTGAGCTGGAGAAAGGAGAAACCATCCTTATATCCAAAGAGGAGAACACTGGTGATCCCTCCTGCTTCAGGCCCATCACACTGAAGAATTCTAGTGGTAACCTCGGAATGGGTATTCTAGCTCAAAGAACCATCAACTACCTGATAAAACAACTATATCGACCAATCCATTCGGAAGGGTTTCATGGAGAAAATATCAGGATGTGTGGAACACACAGAAGCACTAACTGAAATGCTCCAAGAAGCAAAAAAGAAACAAATTATGACAACGTGGCTGGACCTGCAAAATGCATACGGTACTGTACCACACAACCTTGTACAGTTTGCTTTAGAGTGGTATCATGTTCCAGACCACATTAGGAAGATTATAAATACTATGATGAGCTCTTCATATGTGTCAAAACAACTGAATGGACAACTGACTGGATACAGCTACAGCGCATGATATGAGTCTTCTAAGGCGGTCCACTATACTGCATTATGGTTCGGCCGTTTTGAATCTGGGTCTCTGATTCCTAGACCCAGCCACACCTCGAGTACTGCATTAGTGGATCTGACATCATATCATCTCAAAGTATTACGCGATGACCTGACCTCGTAGTAGGAGCCCAGAGAAGGATGCCAAGAACTTGTAAATAAATGAACCAAGTTAACTTCCTCAAGTTGGACACGACCATGAAAGCCAAACGAATCGGAATGCAGCTCATGCATGCGGTTGGCCCCCAACGCAGAACAAAAGGGAGAAGGACACAAACCGCAATATGTGGCATAAGATCCCGGCCTAGAAATGACGGACAGCAGATTGCTTATATCCACAGTCAACTCATGCGTTTTCTCGGCAGCTGATCTCTAACTGAAGGACAATAAATCAGAGACCTAGTAAGCACAAAGCTGACAGCAGTACTTCAAACAACCGATTCAAGTCAACTGAGGGTCCATATGAAACTATGGATTACATAATGCTATAAGTTACCCAAACTGACTGGAGTTCAGCGGATTCCAGAAATGATTAGTACCAAAAATATCAAAAATTATTATTTTTTGCAGGAGAACAAATGATATTGGGTTATTGGTATTAAATTAGGTTTGGCATAATTTCAAGATTGCGGAGAATTTAGATCTGAAAGTCGGGCTCGGTGCAAACGATGTACGTACCAATTTTGCAGACCATGATGATTTCGTACTTTTGGCAAAGTGAAAAAAGGGGTATTGCAGGCCGACAAGAAAACATAACTTGGACAAACCATCGGAGCAAAAGAGTAATTTATTGGTCTTCAGGCTTCTGCCTCTTCCAAAATAAATAAATTGACTGCTGTCAATAACAAACATGATACATAATGATACATTAACATAAAGTTATTTGTATCTAAAAAGAATTTCAGCTCCTTATGTCAAAATATTGCCACTAAAGTTACACTAAATATCTTTCAACAACTTGTTGCAAGGAAATTCGAAATGCTGCTGTCAATAGAATTAAGATTCAATTGAAATTATTATATAATTTTGTGAAAAACATCTCTGTCTGAGTTCATAATGTCACAATAATGAACCCAGAAGTTACGTCTCGGGTTCGCTGGACTGCAGCGAAATTTTTTCTAATGCTCGTTTATGGAGGTTTATGGTACCACAACCTCAGCGTGACGGTTTCTGAACATACCATGGCGATCAAACTTTCTCACATGTAGCAATGGCACATTTAGAAGGGACTCGCCGCTCTCTAGGGAATCTCCCAGCAAATCGTCTCTTAAATTCTAAGTAATTTTTGGTCTCCCAGTAGCTTTTTGCAATGAAAGACCTCTTCTGCACAGTAAAGTGGCGAGCCTTTTTGGTTGGTCTCATCTCTACCAATGTAACATTGAATTTGCCTGCAATAGCCTACCAGTACAACAATCATTAGCATTCAAAACTCCCTCCAAAATCCAAGATAAGCTGTGTTTCACTGTGTAACAGCATGGACCACCCTTTGTATGCATGGATCATCACATTGAGTTAAACTTACAGCTTTTACAGTTGCTAAGAAGAGACAAAAATAGTTTGAAAAGCAAGAGAGAACGACATATTTGTTTCCTTTTAACAAGTTCCTATACACTATTTTAGCACTTTGTCGTAAGGACGGAATCACCACCGAAGACTCTGAACTTTGGACGGTTTCTACACTTTGGATACCCCGATTTTTATGATCTAAAATACTTTGAATTTTAAAGTATGCCTAAGTTGATGATTGCAGCCAAAAACATCCATATTCTCCATTTTATATTTACAAATTACTATATTCTAGATTTTTTGGGTACTAATCATTCTGGACACCCTGTATACGTCCCCAATTTCCTACATCGAAAGTCTGGAAGCTACTGGCACCAATCCTGAAGCATGAGGGGTCATGTATAGCAGGTGCACCACCACCACAGCGCTCTGTACGTGAGCAGAACCTATGGCCTGCATACTGAAAAGGCTAACCACATCCGTCAAATTACGTAGGAACTAAGTACCATCTCGAACAGTACTCTAAGATGGAAGTACCAGACTTTACAGAAAATGCATGGAAAGTAAAAAGACTAAAGCCATAATGGAATGGTACTAAAAAGATTAGAAACATAAAGACGCCCTCTCATTTCTGATGGAATGGCTAGGGTTCAACTGAAAAGCCGGTCTTGGGTCAAAAAAGGAACCACAAGCCCTGATCAAAGACAATGAGTCAATCACGAACAAGGAAAGGCACACCGGACTATCAAAGATGTAAATTATAAAGAACACGTTTGGTCACTATACCTTTACGTATGTGCAAAACAAGGGGCAAAGCGTTGAATATGGGAGTCTGTCTGGCGGGTCGACACCGTCCTGAAGAAACTTTTGTATGTCTTGAAACACAAAAATGCCAGAGCTGCTGTCTTTCCAAATCAACGCAATTCATCAATTTGAAAACCTCCATCCCCTGCCACTCTGAAGCTGTGGGACAAGACCAATCTTGGACTCTGCCAATTGTTCCACATCCTGAATGGTTGTAGCTACTCATACAATCGGAAGTACTACTGGCGTCCATGACCAAACACTGAAACGCAATCTCTCTGTCCCAGCACCTGAAAACATCCACCCGAGCATCTGAACCTCCATCTCTACAAACCTTTCGCACAGCTGATGGTAACAACCTAGCTAACCCATCTTTTACCAGAGAGAGCCACCCAACATCGAAGACAGCCAATGACTGATAATACCTGATGCAGAGTAAACAAACAAATAGTGTTCCCTAACAGACATCACTGAGACAGCTAAGGAACGACGTCCAGTTTGTACACGATTATACTTATCGCGCCGCAACGATGCAACTATAGTCTTTTCGTATCTTACCGACCCGCTGTTTTATCATTGCTGAGGCAGGTTTTGTACACTGCAATGCTGCGTCAGGAAGAAGGGTCACGATACGGCGACGATAAAGGACTTAACAACCTATATTTTGCGAGAGTCACCTGTCTACTGACACACTTGAGTCGTTAGAAATACGTAATTGGCCTACTTCATTTTATTGCCACTCAACCGAATTAAAACTCCACGTCCAACAATAGGCGGTGACCAGCACAAAATACTCTACAGCTATTATCAATAATTGGCGAAGCAAAAGTTTGTGTTGGAAACCCAACACAAACTACAATTTTACAATATTAAACATGAAACAAAATTGACTATTCTGTCCCACCACGACGAAAGTAAAGGAAACTTTGCGGTGATCATAGAAAAATTAAATTCAACAAAAACCAACTAAAAAAAACCGTTTTGCCACTTCTTTTGGGCCTTGTGCGACGCAAATAGTATCCCAATTCCATTGCATGTTTATAAATGCCTCTTGAAATGAAACAAATGGGCAAACCTTTACAAATGTACAAATTAACAAAGCAATGACGTCTGAAATGAAACAGATCAACAGAGTTTTTAAAGTAACTAAAATCGCAGGAAAGTGGAGGATAAAATTTCTATTACATTTAGCATATAATTTGGTAATTATTTTGTATTCTATAACAAAAGGTGATCTCATTTTATTTGCCTTACTTTACATTTCCCTTTTTAGAACGTGGGATTAAACGGTTATGAATCAACAGACCAACATCAATATTATACAGAATTGCATTTATTCATTTTGTTTTTGATTTATTTTGTTTTTTTTTTTTGTTAAACCAAAATGGCGGTAGGCCTACAGGGGGTTAAAGATCAAAATTAAAGTGTAAAACCTAAAATGTTGCCGGCCAGTTATTACAATGACAATTAAAACCAAATAAAATCAAGAGACGCTGTTGACAATTTTACAAAGATATCCTAACCTGTGCTAGGAACTTAACACCACATAATAATCTTTTTTGAAACTGACGCTTTTTTAAGCATGGTTTTAAGTTCAAGCGCATTCTAATATAATAGTTTACCTGTGTTAGAATTTTAATACCACATAATACTTTCTTCATTGAAACTAAGGCTATTCCAAATTAATATTTTGCTTGTGCTAGGATTTTAACACCACATATTCTTTTTTTTAAAAAGCTGACGCTCTTATTAACTAATATTTTGCCTGTGCTAGGAACGTAACACCACATAATACTCTCTTTCCTGAAACTAACACTTTTCTTAACTAATATTTTGCCTGTGCCAGGAACTTTACACCACATAATACTCTTTCCTGAAACTAACGCTTTTGCAAGAGTGATTTTAAGTTCAAGCGCATTCTAAAATATTTTACTTGTTCTAGGATTTTAACACCACATAATACTCTCTTCCTTGAAACTGGCGCTTTTCTAAAATAATTTTTTGCTTGGGCTACGATTTTAACACTAAAGAATGCTATTTTTCTAGAAACTGACGCTTTTCTAATATTTTGCCTGTGCTAGGAACTCAAAACCACATAATGCTATATTTCTTGAAACTGATGCCTTCTTTCAATCGTGATTTTAAGTTCAAGCTCCGGCGCCCCGGGCCGCCGTCACGGCCTGACCCCGGTGTATGACCAGCGCAGTTCAATGCACCATACTCGTGTGAAAGTAATTATAGTCCGCCGGGAGCCACAGTCCGGGTTCATAGACGACAAGAATAGAGCGTGAAACTAATGTTGCGTGAAGAGTCAAATGAATCGAGTGCCCT
Organism: Ophioderma brevispina; assembly: GCA_023653785.1. Classification (NCBI taxonomy): domain Eukaryota; kingdom Metazoa; phylum Echinodermata; class Ophiuroidea; order Amphilepidida; family Ophiodermatidae; genus Ophioderma; species Ophioderma brevispina. The sequence goes on along the minus strand of JAMKCH010035076.1, from coordinate 7,612 downwards.
ATTCTTTACCGTTGTAGCCGAACTGTGAGAACGACGGACTCTAATTACTTCTACACCGGCTTAATTAAATGTTCTTAAAATGAAGAAACGCCCTCTGGAGAATTGTCTCACGATGTGAAAATCATCAAATGAAATCTTAATTACTAGCGGGAGGCTTTCAGTGTTTAACCTTTTGGTCTCAATAGTACTCCTCGTGTGCTAACCCGTACTTCATGTTCCTTTTTTTTTTTTCTCATATAACGCCTCTAACTCCCGTTTAAAGTTCCCGTCATCCTGCGTTATGACCGCCGTTACAACATCCCGTATCTTCTTACTTATCCTTATAGCTTAGTATTCCCATCTTCCCCCCCCCCCCCCTAAAATAAAAAAGGCAACATTTAATCCCGTAGCCTTTTCCCCTATTTTAATGATAGCGGGACCCCGCTTGCTAAGTAAAAAAAGCGATCCCTGAAACTAATCAATCAATGACATGTGACATGGCACAGTACCGTGCACGATCCCCGAAACACACGCCCGAGGCCCCTCTTCCAACATACCGTCTTCTTTATTCTTTTTTCTTTCCCCGCTCGCTTCTTCACTATCACTTTCCTCACTCTTCATAATTCCTCCTCATTTCCTGTAGATCCGTCATATCCAGTGAAAGTACAGCTAGTATAGGCCCCTTTCTTCTACATTAAACCCACAAACCTTGTCCGTAAGGAACATGAAGGAGCTTTTGAAGAAAAGACTACACATCCTAAAAGTTCCATATTTTTTATCTCGAACTCTCCCTTGCAACTAAATGACCGTCCCAGATCCCGATGCAGCAACAGCCGAATGAAAAGCTGTGATTTCTCGCGGGGGTCACAAATCATGCAGGCGTAAACGCGTACGCAGTAGAAACTGAATTTTACTACTGTCGTAAAAGTTATAAACAGAATCTGCATTGTGAAGTTTTGGGGGAAAAAGTTTTGATTTTTACACTGTAAGTAGTTATAAATCAGAATCTCATTGTAGAAGTTTGGGGAAGAAATGTTTTCATATAGTTTGAAGGGTGATGATCAAATTTGTGGGTCAACCTCTGGGAAAAGTGTGGAACTTGTAATAAGGGGGTAAAATTAGTCTGGGTAAATTTACATCAAGTTAACTTGTGTTTAAATGTACCCCAATGTATTTTGTCTCATATAAGGTTAAAAAGGTATATTTTTTGTCCTAGGTTCCGACCTTTATTAAACAGGTACGCCCCTGATAAGATGTTTGAACCCCACTCCCTCTCACTCATATAAGCAACTCGCCGCTTGTAACGCTTCACAGCACGCATTCTGCAACTGCACTGCGTACATAAAGCACACAGCGCACAGGTCATTGTTTTAACTCCATAATACATCAGCGACGCGCTTCAGCTAGCAACCGACCCGTTTTTCCTGTTATTTCCATAGTAACTAAATAGTTTTGAAAAAATGAATGTCCAAACGTACAATGGCATAGTATACCCAAACAATGTACAAAAGATCAGAAGTCGAGATAGAGGTATCTCGGAGAACACTCCCGTACAAGATTGAGAATCTTTCTTTTATTATATAGATGAGAAAACAACGATAACAAAATTCACGTATTTTAATATTCCATTTCACAACCTCTTTCCTAAATTATAGTGATACAAAGAAAACATACGAAACGAACAAAGAATGTGCTAAGCTACGACGAAAAACGGTATAGTGCGCAAAGATAATCGCTTGCATGGCGATGTAATCGCTTACCTCTTGAACAGCAGTACTTGTATACTGTGAGTGATCGTACTCCCAGCCTACATCACCACATCCAACTCTAGCAACAGCAAGTGAAACATTGGCAGTAATAGATGTTTGGTAAAGAAATGCCTCTGAAACATTGTAACGCTAACACTGTTCATACACTAACTGAGAATCCGTGACCTCATAAGGTATGGTTAGATTCTTTTTCCTTTCAGTACATTGTTATCGAAATCTCAGTCAATTCAGCCATGACATATTAGGTGCCCTGCACAAAAGTGATCATTGATGCAGTGAGAAATACTGACCCTATGGCCTGCCATGCATTAATGACAGAAAACAGGCTGACAAGGAAGTAAACCGCCCTCTGATACGCACCAAATCCTCCCAATATCTTCACTATGTCCTCAAAGTTCATGTTGCTGAGAATGTGACCACCCAGTGAATTGGTAATTCGTCGTTTACAACTAGAAAACTCTCGCAGATTACTAGAAACAGCTGCAGAAGGCTCTCAATGCGTCACACTGTGTTCATGTAATAAAATATTTAAGAAGTGGTATTGTGACATTTGGTCTTGCTTCCCGATTGTACCGAGCAATCATCACCTCTGCTGCCTATTATTGAAAATATAGCCTGTGTTCAATCCAAAACCGCGTCACGTGACTGTCGTCAAACCTCGTCCTACAGAATATCTACGCATTCCTCACAATATGAGTGGTTGCGGTTTTATTTGCTACAGTCAGTAAAAATTTTGATACGTTGCCGAGTATATCTAATAGTCACACTTTTTGGAAGTCTCATTTATTGTGATAAACCAATACAACAATTCTAGAGGGACTGTAGTGAAAGCGTGGCGCTTCCGGAAAAAATTGTGAATTCTTGCACACAAGTATTTTAGGCATTGATAATCTAAAATTGATTGGAAGCACTTGCCAACCCTCTTTATGCCCCCAGCTTGGGTTTCAAAGTTTATACAGGGGTCAACAATTTAAAAATGTTAAAAAAAAATGTGTTGAAAAACACACCATGTGTTTGTCTGGTGCAAGGATTCTGTAAAGGTATATTTTTCACTATCTATGCTTATAGTTCCGGAGATACGGGGTAAAACTGTAAAAGTGGTGAAATTTGAACCCCCATTTTACAAAATTGGGCCAACTGTTAATTTGTGCCCCCTGTACAAATCAAAATCGACTTTTTTACCATTTTTTACAGTTTTTTAACCCCATCATCCAAACTGTAAGTTCACGGGTAGTATAATTTATACCTTTTTGGAATCCTTGTACAACCAGACAACGACCCTGGTGTTGTTTTTTTCAACACAATCGAACAATTTAAAAGTTTTAACTCCTTGTAACCGTGCCAATCCAAGCTCGGGGCCATGAAAGGTGGGCACGTGCTTCATCATTTTTTTTCTTATCCATGCAAAAGTACTTGTGTACCAAATTCACAATTTTTATCCAGGTTGGCACACTCACATAGATCTGTGCACTACATCCCCCACTATCGTCGACCGTTCGGAGTTAAACCAGTCGTCTCCAAATGAATGATAAGAAGCAGCAATGCTCAAGACAAGAGAAGATCCCGTGTGCATCCACTAGTCCATGCGAATGGCAGATCGCCGACTTTCAAGAACGCGATAATCACGTCATCATCATTCTGGCCGCCTTCAGTCGCAAGCTGACTATGATAAGCGCCCACATTGAGTCAACGGTTAGGTGACCACGACGTCTGTGGCTGAAGAGGCCCATCCTAGAGTGGCAGTCCTCTGCCACAGGTGCTACTATATAATGTCCACAAGCTTGACTATCCAAGGATCTGTGCGCTTTCTTTTAGCTCGCTGCTTCTCAACTGGCATGATGATCTGTTGTTCTCCAAGCCAGGTGTTTGCTTCCACTGTTCTCCGCCAAGGTGACGATGTCCAGCAAGTTTTCTCCCAGCACTCAATGTCGATGTTCAGGGTACCCATATTCCGCTACAAATTCCTTGTAGCGGAGCATGGGTCGACCAACTTTCCTCTTGCCATGATTACTCAGCATACCATGATCTTTCGGTAACGGCCATCCTCCATTCACGGACATGCCCACCCATCGGATTCCTGCGTTGTCTAAGAAATGTATAGATTGTGGGAGTCCAATTCGAGTCAGGAGCTCTGAATTTGGCAGCCATGTCCTTCCAAGACACCCAGATGCGTCTATACAGCGCAGAAATGGACGCTGTGATGTTTCTTCTCATGCCTAGAGATGTAGTCCATGTCTCACTGCCATTCAGTAATGTACTGATGATGCGGCGTTGTGAACTGCTGCCTTTGTCTTAATGGACAGCTTCAAATTTTTCGCACACACGCGTTTAAGCCGGGCAAGAGTAGCTGCAGCCTTACCGAATGCGTGTGCCGATTTCTGCATCGAGAGACAGACTGCACTGATGGTGGATCCTAGATAGGTGAATTCCTGAACAACCTAAAGTGTGGACTTGTCGAAATTTTGATGACATGTGGTTCTTGAGCATCTTGTGCAAGGACATTAGTCTTCGTCAAACTGATGACAAGTCCGAAGTCCTTAAAGCTTGTGAGAAGCGATCTATGAGCGTGAAGTTCCTGCTTGGAATGTGAAGTACTGGCAGAATACATCAGCAACAAAAAATGTACGAATCACTATCTGACGAACCTTTGTTTTAGCTCTAAGGCGTGCAGGAGTGAGTGAGACGACCATCAGAACTGGTGTGCATTGTAGATGCCTTCTGTGGCGGTACCGAATGCTAGCTTCAGAAGTTACTGAAAAGAATATCCCAAGAGCGTTGGGGCCAAAACAAAACTTGCTTAAAAACACTGCGCAATGTAAAACGGCTCTGATAGGCTTGCAGTTCAAACTGTACCGGTGCTTTTGGTCAGTGGCGAAGCATCTCGTGATGCTCAGAAGCCTGGGTGGACAGCACAAACTTCTGGAGGAAGGATTATGAACAGTCCATCATGCTAACCAGGTAAAGTCTTTGGTCAGGTCTATGAAAAGCAATGTAGATGGATTCGTTGTTGCTCTGCACTTCTCTTAGTTGGCCGTATGGAGAAGATCAATAGTCGCCCGCTCACATACTGTTCGTATTCCACATTTTTGACTTTTTGCGGAAATTCGCCCCACTATACTTAATCATCGCGTTCTTCCATCCACAAAGTTTCAAAAATGTGAGGATGCCTAATTAATTAGTTTATAATACAGATTTTTGTCATTTTCCTCAAAATCATCATATTCGAATTTCACATACTGTCGTACTTTTAAAATCTCTATTCATTTACACGGTTGATTATAAGGTCGTATTTTGCCGCATCCCGAAATAAAAGATTTCAACATACAGACCTCCTATTTTGACGTATTCCATAGCCACCTTATCGTAAACAAGCTTTTCACATAGTGATCTATTTTGCGTACATTGAACCACGGTGTAATAATTGAGTCGTATTTTGCAATATACATTATTTGTGATCACATTACAGGACTTTACACTTGTGCTAATTAAGATTAAATAATTGCAGTATTAGTTGGATTTATGGTTTATATTGGACCTAAAATGTTTTTTTCTACAAATCAGTTCTAGTGTAGATGTTTCTTTTATGCTTCGTTCTACCGTATAAACACTGAAATTGTCGCGGTAGATTTTGAATTGCGATTTCATCGAAAAACGTGTTTTGTAAAAATACGAATATTGAGTGGGCGACGATATCGATCGTAGATCTGCCAGCACGAAATCCGCACTGAGAATCAGGGATACACCTTTCAGCCAGGAATTGAAGACGCAATCAACGCAACACGGGGCAAAAACTTTGCCGACAATACTAAGGAGGGAAATACCCCGGTAATTGTTGCCTCACTTCTTTCACCTTTGTTCTGGTAGAGGGTGATGATCTGTGAGTCGCGAATGTCTGTGGTACAGTCCTTTCCTCCCAGCATTGACAGCGACACTACATGTAGTGGTGAAGCAGAGAGCACTTTGCAAGCATTTGATAAGTATGGTGGATTCCATCATTCCCCAGGGCTTTTCCGGATGATAGACTGTCGATGGCCTTGTCCAAGTTCATCCACTGTAGGGACAGCATCTAGGGCAGCCATTGTAGGAAGACTCTTGATCGTGTCAAGGTGAGGTTGTGACATCCTTCTCTGTAGAGTAGAGCTTTTTTTTTCAGAAGCAAAGTGTTACACACAGCGCCCATCTGCGGACTTTGTCTGTGATGATTCACACTGGCATGACTGAGGGGCGCTGTTTGCACTGAGATGGCCGGACAGCCTTCTTTATTTCATCATACATAGCTCTGATTTTGCCCGTTGCAGAAGCGGTTTGTATTCTCGCTCAGCTCCAGCCAGTATTCATTGGCACACTGCCTTGCCTTCGGCTGAACTTCACTTCTAGCTTCTTGAAGCACTCTCCCCGGTGTGTGTGGAAGGTTACTCTTTTACTCCCGAACTGCTGCTCTTTTGGCTTCATGACTGGAGTTAGAAAGCCTGACTTGGCCTCAAACCAATCGTTGTTCCGCTTGGATTTTCGTCCAAGATTCAGAATGCTGAGCTCTGAATTGTCTTACGAATATGAGTCCATTTTTCTGTGCAGTATCACCTGATGGAACAGCCAGCCATAGCTGCATGATGGAAACGCAAATTGCCTCACTCCTGTCCCTTGCTGCATCGTGATGGTAATTGATGCGTGGTTTACCAGCGTGTGTAGAGCGGTGCATCCTCTTTTGTTGTCGAATCTTACATCAGACGCAAGGCCAGATTGTATCACGTCCTGCACTATGGTAAGACCTAGTGAGGTTGGTGGCATTGATGAACGATCGCCTTGTGGATGATCAGGTTCAAGTTATTCCAGTCCTTGGAGCGTGGGTGACGCCAGGATACTTTGTGCTGAGGTTTGTTCTTGAAAAATGTGTTTGTCAAACACCTGTATAGTAGGAGCACATTTCAAGAAGACGTTTGTTCCCATTGTCATGGTCCTTACCGACACCAAGTTTCCAATGCAAGATGCAGGACTCGTGGTCAGAAACCACTCTCGCATTGAAATCACCCGGAGAATGATGTGTTCATCACTTGATATTCTTGATATTCACGATATCGGATCATTGCTAGGGAGAAAAGCTTCCTGGTAATCGATTCTCTGGCTTTGTTTCAAATAGCTTTTGCAAGACTAACCCATTTTCAATCTTGGGGACTATGAATTATTTTGTGAGTCCTTATTGAAAAACAGAGCAATAACATAGAGAACGTTTAAATGAATTAAGGGACCATCTTCAAATCATTAAGGATTCACGTTTACTGTCCTTATCAGGCGTTCAATGTGTGACTTACGAACGGACACTGTATTTCAACGGGCCGCATGCCCGACACACAATGAAATGGTTAACGGAGACGTATTGATTCATGGGATACCCCGAGATATTCTATTGGGGGGCGCAAGACAACAACAATTAAAATTAAGGTGTTGAATAAAGACCCATCGCCAAGACAAACACGCCCTGAGAGGATGAACCAAGGTGCACTCAAGCTAATTTGGAAAAGAATTCCCCTTTAGCTCGTACGCTTACACAACAAAGTAAGGAATTAGAGCTGAACTCCAAGAAAGAAAAAGTGCCAACAAGAGCAGCACCAATTTTCGACAAAATCCACACAAATACCCAAAACGTCTACTGAATGAAAAAAAAAACGAGATCTCCTGCCTTCAGCAAAAACAGCGGGGAGAGGTTTTGCAAAAATGTCACCATACAGAAAACGTAACTACAAATACACCCTCTAAAGGATTGAAAAGACCACCAAAGCCGACCACTGCATTCAACACTAAACCATCCAGTCTGTCTGAGTTAAACAGCTATCTTCAGAAAGAAGAAATGCCAGTGCTCAAGGTAC
>JAMKCH010035075.1:0-20975 GCA_023653785.1 Ophioderma brevispina | reverse complement strand
GCTCTCGCAGAGCAGAGCGCTGAGTGTCTCTATGCCAACGAACTAATATATACGGGCCGTAGAAATGGGGGGGCGGGGTGGTGCTTTTTTTTTTTTCTTTTTTTTTTTGACGCACCCCCCCCCAAATGACAAAGGTGCCGCTTAGATGTTGAATGTCCGCTTTGTTATGTTGAAGGTCCACTTTGTAATGTTAAAGTTTGTCGCTTGCCTTAAAATAATGTTGTTCAAGGCTGTGGACGCATGCATATGATTGAATAAGGAGGTGGTTAATACTTTTGCATTACGCATGGCTGGTTATTATACTGTACTGTTTTTGTCAACCGCTTTGCAATCATGTAACGTATATCAAGTAATATTCAACTGACCCCCCCCCCCCCTTCTTCAGAATTGGAGACGGACGGTGGAAAAACTTGGGTCAACCAGCGAGCGCAGCGAGCCGAAAACAAATCGTTTTTGGTATGCAAAAGGTATACACTTCTGCAAATCCGCACCCACATAAATACTTGGCTACGGGCCTGATCTATACAAGCCTCTCACAGTGATACTCGATTATCTGATTACAGGATGGACAATCCTGACATCAACATATTCAAAGCGATTCTCCTCAAATTATCTCAAGTATAACGCAAGTAGCCAAAGCCATGGTAATACTTCTACAAAGATCATTTTTTCCTCACATGCAGCGGTTATGGACAAACCAACCAATGAAAGAGTTAGTTTCGTCAACTATCTGGTATTGGATAAGCCGTCACCCTTCTCTGGAATGTGCAGATTGGACTCACATATGCAAGAAAGCAACGTAAAACCACTGGATTTTCGATAGATCCTTTCAAAGTGCTCCTATACAAACCGGCCGCTCGCTCTACATTGCCTAGTCGTCCAATTCTTGATATGACAGTGTCGCTTACAACCCTTTGAACCTAACTCTTACAACACGGATTGAATCTACTCAGCGCTTTGCCTGTTCGGGTGATTTTACAGGAGTGGAAGCTCTCTCGTGAAGAACAAAACAGCAGGGCCGGCCCATGCTATGCGCCAGGTGCGGCGATCGGCGCACCACTTTTTGAGAAGCAAATAACAAAGAGAAAAGAGGGGGAGAAAGAAGAGGAGGAAAGAGAGAGGAGAGAGAACAAAAAGACGAGGGAGAGAAAGGGAGAGATGAAGGGGCAATCTACACGGCAACGCAGATCCAGATCCGATCTCCGTTTCCCCGAGATACAGATCACGGGAGAGACCGTGATAATAGAACTCTTACCCGGCCGCAGTGAGTGCGAAGTACGGCGACCGTTCGAAGCGTAAATTGTACGTATGCTACGACGTAACCTTGGTGATCGAGGCCATTTATCTTCCGCGTAACCTAAAAGTACGCGCTCTTTAAGGCAGGACCCTAACCAAGCGTGTAACACCATGTACGCATGCAGATCTGGATCTTGCCCGTGTAGACGCAAACTGGATTCGAGATCTGTAATACGATCTGGATCCGATCTGGATATGCGCTGCCGTGTAGATTGACCCGAAGAGAGAAAGGAAGAGGGGAGGGAGAGCGTGTGAGAAAGGTGGATTGAATTAAGTTTCGATTGACTTAAAAAAGTATGGGTATCAAAAATTAGGTAAGAGCAATGGCGGATCAAGGGAGCCGTCGGGACGCCCAAACTCGCCGAAAAGATAAAGGCGACAAATGGACACGAACCCTACTTCACACGAAAAAACTTTGTAACCCTATAAATGTTTAAAAAATTTCGCGCTACGCCGCGGTTGTTAAAGGTGCAACGAGAGATTTCACATAACCGGTGCCCAGAAGAAAGATTTGAAAATTCTGATTTATGCCCTAATGCAAAGTTTTCTTTCTTATAACAAATATCCCCGATGAAATGACTCATCTGAGAATCATTTTTTTCAAAAATTGTGAAATTTCGAATTGTTATTTTGTTTACAGCCCATGTTTACATTTTTGTAAAATTAAGCAAATCAAATAGCCTTTTGTTTTCACTTCAAGGCATTTATGTATAGCCAAATACAAGGTATGTATTAATATATTGGGCTTCTTACTATATTGGAAATCACTTTACATGTAACACAATATCTGATCTTGCCCCACAATCTCTTTCGTTGCACCTATAACATTATAAGGAGTTATAGAACCCGATTCTGCAGGGCCTATCTTGGTTTGTTTCTTGTAGGAATTTTAAACCGGGTATATATGGAAATCTTTACAAGCATTATATAGGGACAACTTCATATTTCCAAAATTTGCATGGGAAATGTGTTGTTGTGGGAAAGGCGAGCATTCAAGGGTTCGGGCCCTCCCGCACTCATAACCTCGTGTCCTTGATATAGGAACTCTCCACAAACATGTTACATATGAATCATTGTGAAAGTGAAGATCAGAGGAGCAAACTAGCGACCTGCGACGCGAGACATAGGGAACTTAAAGAACTTGATTGAACAGCGCAAATTGCAATGACCATGTTATGTCGCTTTGACAGCGGACTCAGACTACATACGCAGACCAAGTAAGGCCGAGTAGGCCCTAGTCAGATTAACTCCAGGTAGTTCTACAATGCCCCCCAAAGACGCATGGTGATGCGGTGCCTGTCAAGGATCCACACAAAAAACTCTATCATGGGTGATAGTATGATAAGGGACTTTGAAGAACGCGGATTGAATGTGACACTAACATCAAATGTACAGCGGAGCCAGGGTCTCCAAGGTTCACCAAGAGTTGAAAAGGATGGATGTGGTTAGCTTCGGTACTGTGTTAATACACGTTGCTACAAATGACTGGCACTTCCAAAAAAACGCAGAAGGGAAAGCTGCAGTGCAAGGCAAGTACACCGATATGATCTCGGACTTACAAACGCGTGCTCCAAATACAGCAATTGTGATATCATCGGTATGCCCCCGATCAGATGACAACGCGTCGGCATCAACCCGCTGTTGATGCGATGAACTCGCACATACACCACACCGCCACAGAAAGAGGTTGTATATTCGTCAACAATGACTGCAACTTCAAATTCCAGGACAACAAACTGACCAATCTCTCCTGAATAGTCGCGGGTTCTAAACTTTTAAACAGAAAAGGAAAACGAGGCGTTTATACTTCAAAATATCATGATACCCACCCTTCATCAGAAAAAGAAGTAAAGTTTCTGAATCTACAGATCCAGCCGCCTCGGTTACTTTTAAACATACACGGAACTGGCAGATCCTACATGGCAACGACCGCATTCGCGATTCTCAAACGGAATGATAATCGTGAGGACAGTTGTAACTTTTGTGGCATTTCCAACCACTCCACTCGCAATTGTAGACATGGCAAACCTGTCAGATGTCATAACTGTCATGAGCTTGGTCACAGCATACGTTCCGGGAAGGAGACCATTATTGTGCAAAAAGGAAGCAACTCCAACAAGTGGGAACCGCGACAACCTTAGGATATGCCAGGCACTGTGGACATTCTAAACGTACAGTGTGTACCTGATGAACTTGAACTTAATGAACTCCATAATAAGTTAATTGTTTTAATTATTGATAACATACTTCTTGGTAAGTCGTCTCATAACACTATTCTTAATAATGTTATATAAGGAAAACGTAAATCCAGGGGGAATCGTATAGACGCGGCGGTCGGGTTCGTTACGCAGAGAAAAGGGACTCGTAAGAGTTTGTGTGAATATTGCTTTTAATAAGTTCAACTCGTTTGCGTCCGAAGGCTCTACGATATTGAAAAACTTCTTAATGATGAGAAATTCATTGGTTTGGCACTGCTGAAACCTTCGGAATGGTGTAAAGTTGTTGAAGATATTCGGGCTATCGCGGGTGGAGTAAGAAAAGGCTCACAATGCGAGCGCTATGTGGCGATACAATTATAGCCAAACGGACGCCAGGGAATGGACGCGTCATTCCACCAAAACGAACGCAGGAAATGGCCAAAGGGACGTCGTCAGAAAGGGCTAAACGGACGTGGCGTCCGTTTTCTGTCCTTGGCGGCAGTTATTCAACAGACGCGCGTCAATTTAAGAAACGGACGGCAAAAAATGCCAAACGGACGTGAGGCTAATAATTCCCAGTTAATTCGCACATAGAAGTTATTGTCAGTATTGAAGAAATAGTACGAACGGAGGTGCAATCGCTAGAGCCCAAGCCTCTGAATGCGTCCTATTGTATTTACCAATTACACTGCCAACGGAGCGTCAATAAAGACCCGTAAAATAAATCTACAGTATAGGCATGTTATGATTATGCACACATCGAAACGCTAAATGAAATATGGTGTACATCCAGCTAACTGCTCCGGACATGGCACTGAATGGGAATGAGTAATTACCAATCTTCAAATGATAAACCCCCTCCCGGACGGATTCAAGTAGTCGTAATAAATTACCATTTTAACTTGATTATGGAACACTACAGTGTAATCATGAATGAAGTTATTTTGGTATGCCTCTATGAACTGACATGCAGCTTATAATACAACTCCTTGGAATTTTACCGCGTAACTTGAACAGTGTACGGATTTGGACAAAAATTTTTGTCACGGAAGATTATAAATAATACGAAATTTATTGAAGAAAAAAGTCTGTCGACGCCTATCAGCAGCGTGTTAACTATTAATATAGTATGATATAGTAGCAAGCCAAGGCCGTAGCCATGGGGGTGCGGGGGTGCGACGCACCCCCCCAAAAATTGACAAAGGTCCGCTCTATCATGTGAAGTCAGCTTTGTCATGTGAAATATGTCGAGTGTTAGTGTAAGGGTTGTGCTTATTTGAATACTGTTGGTCAATATACTGGTCAACACGAAATACTACCATGATTACACTGTTTGGAGTGTTGATGTGTAATCTGTCCCTCACCCAACAACATTTTTTGGCACGCAAAAGGTCCGAGCTTCTGGCAAATCCGCCACCCCACACATTAATCCTGGCTACGGGCCTGAGCATAGCATCTCTTCACAGGTTTTGATAATGATGAACATTTCTCTTAAATACAAGGATACAACATGTTTCGTCCAGCCCTTTGGTGTCAATAGTAACAAAAAAAGTCGAGTCGCGACTTTTATTTCTAAAAATGTTGTGGGTTGTTAGGGTAAGATCTATAAGCTTCAATTCACTCTTATTTTAAATTATAATAAGAAAAAAATAAAAAACTTAAAAAAAGCAAAAATTTACACATTTTTCCAATGATTATTCAGAAAGAATAAATAGTGTTTCATTTTTAGGATACAATTGTACTTGACAAGTTGTCAAACACTGTTTATGCCAACATCGTAAGTTTATACAACATCGTGTAAGTTTTGAACTCGTGTCGTTATATTCGGCCAGTACGGACGCAGGACAGAAAATAAACATACTAAAACATCTTAAAAACGCGTTCTCGGTTTATTTCACTTCAGAGTGTGATTTCCACATTTATGAACATGATCAATTTTAACAAAAATCGGTTAGAAAACGGGATGTGCTTTGCATGGAAATGAAATATCCTCGCGTCTCTTGCCTATTCGGAATATGGTTATTTAAAAAAAACTTACAGGTCTTGTTGATGTTTTAGAGGGAAAGATGGATAAAAATGCTGCCAGGACAAAAAATTGAGTAGGGAACTTAAATTTAAGAATGTGAATTAGCGTTAGACTTATTTTTTAACTCACGTTTTAAAACATCCTACCAGACAAGTCCACATATATCATATAAAAAAAATATTTAAATTGTTTAGATTTTGGTAAAATTTTTATTAGGTTTCTGGTTCAAGTCGTACGAAAATAACCAGGTACTATTGCGCCAAAAAGAAACGCCAAATATTTATTTTTACTCTTATGAAAAAATGTGCAACTTGGAGCCGTTTTGTCCTAATATGTAACACCAGGTTATATAATTCCTTAAAATAATTTTCACGCTGTTGTGTAAGGAGTTGAAAGGTGGGTGACCCGATCATGATCCAATTTTCATGTTTTATCCTTCACATGGAAGCATATCACCAAAACATTCTGATTACAAATTGAGTTAAATCGCCCCAACCGTCGGGATAGTAGAAGAGTAAATGTGTATTCAATTGGCCATTAGACAGTGTGTTTTAATAAATGTGGTACTACTGTGAGACGTTCTTGTTCATAACTCAAAAGGAACATTTCTTGCATGGGCTAAAAATTTCACTGGGGTAATGAGAAAAATATGCGCTTTCTTCTGATACCAAAATCTCAATTTTGTAAAATAAAAAAAAGTGGGGGGGGGGGGCGAAGTTGTCGATCGGGTCAAACACCTTTGAGGAAGACAACACATTGTGTACTTTGAAACAAATATAAATGGTAAATGTTTACCAATTTGTCGTGTAAAATTCACATGTTGTTATACTTTGACCCACAAAATTGGTCACATTTTACCAATTCGTGAGATGAGAAGTTAGCAATGGTCTGACTGACATTAATTTTTTGGTCAATTTTTAATATATATCGCAATATTTACTGCGTATTATATATTTCAGTAACGTTTCCATTTATACGTTGGCAGGCTAACATAAGAAGTTTAATAAATGTTTCATGTTCAACAGACATACCGTCAGATATATATGTCGGATTATAATATGTGAATTTAGACCACTCAATGGATTTTGTAGTTTTGTAACACAGAGTTTGAATATGTGAAACCAACGCTTTTTGCCTTGTGCGTATTATGTATATCGCATTTTTAGTGTAACGTTTCCATTTTTTGCGAGTATAGAATTGACTCAAAATTTCTTTTGATTTTAAAATTTGAGTACCCAAATGTATTATACCTTTATTTTTGTTTTAGAAGCGTATATGCAAGATTTACTCTGTGTTTATTCAGCAAGTTTCCATTTAATGGTGTAATATAATATCGAGCAATATAATTTAGTGACTCCTTTTCGTTATTTTTCATATTCAAAAAAATGAAAGTCGTTCAAATAAGAATAAAACTGGGTTCGAAATTGATTAATATTTTTTTTTTTTTTTTTTTAATAAAATAATAATGTATACAAATACAGAATATCCAGGTACACATAATTTGTAGAAATACATAACCAATTCAATATCATCCAATTATACTACATAAAATATGTTTTATGTATTGCCATTCTTCTACAAAATCACGTTCCATTAAGTTTCCTTGCGAACAGAGAGCATATGCATAATACTTTTGGAAAAAGCGTCTTTAAAATTACAGCATTAGGAATTTCTTCACTAGGCGAACAATTATATAAAACCTTTTGGAAGAGTATAAGTAAAAACATGTTTTGGGGTTTTTTTCTGTATACATATCCAAATTTCCGAGGATAATTTGTTGTTCGTTTAATACAAATTTACCGCCAGAAATTTTTTCTAGTTCGTTTCTATATATTTCCAATACCTTTAACCTGATGGGCATGAAACAAATAGATGAGTAACGTTCAACTTCATTTTCCACAAAAAGGTCCACAGATCTACAGTTGGTAATTATTCATCTTTTCAACAAAGCTTTGTGGCCAGATACGATGCAGACAAAACGGTATTGTAAAAAACCTAAAATCTAAATCTTGTCCGAGGAACATTGGAAAGGAAACTTGAAATATTTTTCCAAGTGTTTACATCAAAAGATGTATCAATTCTTGTTCCCATCTGACACGAATTCAGATTCTTAATTCAGCAATCATGGACTTCATAGAACTTTTTTACACCCCTTTTTTTCTTTACAATTTGTGAGATGAAATGGTATCATAGGCTTATATACAAACAATATTTTGCTTATAAAACAACATTTTCCATTTACAGTTTATGGATGTCATTAAAACCATAAAATTCTAAAGAAATTCGTTTTAATATTAGACTTTTCACAAAATTCTGCATACGTAATAAAAGTACCGTTTTTTGTTATTAAATCATTGATTTAAATTTTACTCATTCTTTCCCGTCGTATGTTGTAGAGGTTATACCGGACTTTAAATAAATGTATTGTTCCATATGCACTGATGAGAAAATCTTTTTGAGTGTATCAGATGCATGCCTTGAGTTATTTTTATCCCACATATTCAAAAACATCTTTCCAAAATCGTTTTGTACATTTTGAGTATCAAATGGGTAAAATGAACATCAGTTATCTAACAGTATTTTAAAAATCGTTGGAACACATTCATATAATAAAGTAGAATTCAATTGTGCCATAGTCTTCTTATCCAACTTATTTTAGAGAACTCACATGAGAGCCAAAAATCTACCATTTTGATTCCTCCATTTCATATTCCTGAGTAAGTATATTCCGTGCATTCTGTCTTGTTTAATTCCATATAAATTTGAAAAAAAGCTTATTGTACTTGAGATAAATTCATCACTGGGAGTGTTGGCCAGTGAATAATTAACAGATATGATTAAATTTGGGTAGCCGGAATTGACTTACAAACTACAGTTACCACGAAAACTGTGAAGTTGTCTTTTTGACCAAGGTTCATTTGTTTTTTTACTACATCTAGAGCTTGTGGTATTTATATCTGGCATTCATAATTACAGAAAAAAGGTGATTCCAAGTAATTGAAATTGTTTGGGGAAAAAACCAATTCAAACGTCCTTCTAACTTCCAGACAATTTTTTTTACTTCACAATCCAAAATGGTACCGTTTATCACATTCGTTTTTAAACCGAAATTCTTGCACCAGTGGTCATATAATATCTAAAGCGGTTTTAAAAGACAGATTTGAACCATCTAATATCAAGGTCGTATCATCGGAATATGGTATTAATTGGTATTCAAAATTTTCTATTTTTATACCTTTTTATACTTCTCTGATTTATTAAACTTGTAAAACTGACACACAGAGAAGAAATAGGTAAGGGAGGACAGAGGGATCTCCGTGTATTATCCACGTTCTATTGGAAAAAGAACGGCGACGGCTTTCATTTACTAATTACAGATGAGAGCTATTTTTAATTAAATGGATTGTACTACATTAATAATATTTGGCCGAAGCGATATTAAATGTTAAAACCTTATTCAAAAAGGAGAACAAGAACAGTATCAAACGCTTTTTTCAAAAATCAATTAGGAGGAAGTAGACTGGAATTTTTTTCAGTTCTGTATTAAAACTAAATATATATATCCGTATAGTTCACCTATAAAACCGAACATGAAAGAAAACCCTTTTGTTCCATGGGCTTATAAGTCCTTGGTAAATTTTTTTTAATTCTTCAGCAAGGCAAATGGAAGCCAACTTTTATAAGAGATATTTAGTAGGGTAATAGGTCTCCAGTTTTTTTTAGCATTGTACGAGGCTAGTAACTTTAGGTATTAAACACACAATGCATCACGTTTTGTGTTTCACCGATAGGTCTTCATGATCAAAAGCATAGGTATCGCTCTAACCCCAAAAAAGCCGATATCTTTTCCCAAAAAGAATTTAAAGAAAATTATGTCGTGAAACCATCGGGACCTGGAGGGACTTGTTCCTTTAATTTTTTAAGCGCATTTAAAGCTTCGGGGTATGTTATGTATCCTTATAATGATCAGATTGAGAGTCGGAAAATTGTTTGATACCATTACTGTAATAATGTAGGCAATCTACATCTCCAAATCCTTATTCTTTATAGTGTACAAATTTTTATAAAAATCTAGGACGACTCTCTCAATACCCTTTTCATCGTACATTCTTCACCTTTGGAGTTCATTTAAAACTGTGTATCATGTTGCGGACAAGTGATTTGTTTTTTAAGTCTTAAAAAGTACTTGTTGGTTTCTCCCTTCTTCTATCCACGCTGATCTTGGACTTGTCAAAAAACTCCAACCATTTTCTCTTTCCTGTATATACTTTCTAATTATTTATTTTTGATTTAACAGAGTCTCCGTTGTCCAGATACCTTGCTTTCTCCCTTGTCGGTTGTTCTAAAAATATAAATTTTCCGTATTAAAATCCCTTTAAATTGTTTTCCAAATTTGATTTCATCAAGTTATGTTTTTTCTTTATTCCAATGCATTTTTGCTTCTTTTTTTCTGAAGCATATTTATGTGTCCACGTATTTCATAAGAAGGGTTTCAAAAAAGAGTTGATCTGTAATGATAACTGAAATCTTGATCAGAGATGGTTTTAAGCGTTATGGTAAGTAAGGGAATGTGCCGCGTATCTTATCTTAATTTAGTCAATCTTATGCCTTTCCCTTTTAAAACATACTCTTCCATCTTTTTTAAAAGGGAGTTATTAAATTTCCAAAAACTTCGCCCGGTCTTAATATTGAGAAACAAAATTGAGTTAATTATAGAATGGTCTGTACGGTAACCAGGCAAGATCACAGGACTATTAATATATTTAAAAACAATTCGTGTGAGACTAAAAAGTAAATTATACATGCCTGCTTGAAAGGTTGTTTTCTTCGCCCAAGTGTATCTTTTTAAAGTCTGGGTAGCAGCTCTCCAATGGGTCTACCAAATTTATTTTAGTCATTAAATCCAATATTTTTGTCTTGGCTCTAGGGTTATTTAATCTTTCTAACTTAAAGGTGTCCAGTTTGAAATCTTGCACAAAATTCCAATCACCACATAATATTGTATGTGCATTATCAAAAAGCTTCTATAGTAGATTCTGAAGTTTGTCAAGAAGTTAGGGCAATCTGTGTTTGGACCATATAGTGATATGAGAGTTAAACCATACCCTTGTATCTGCTAAATCTTAACGCTAAAAAAGTTACCATCGTATTGATCTTGCGGATTGTGAAACTTTGTCTCGGTTTTTGAGAGAATAAATTGCAATACCCTCTTGAAGTTTACTTTATAAGTGTGAAAAAGGCATCGCCTTCCCATTTATTCTGTTAACCTTATCTACCATTTCTTTGTAATGTGGACATCTTGAAAGACATAAAAGAGAATAATTTTACTTTTTAAATATTAATAAAACTCTCGCCTCTTTTCTTCTGTATAAGACTTCTACAATTGACTGAGGCTAACGTTTGACATCCAGCATGTTATCTCTTAATTTTCATTGGACTCCTAATTGTTCCAAAATATTTCTTCATGCTATCATTTTGTTTTGTTTGAAAAATTATAAGGTGATTTTAATCATCAATTGAACTGTAGATTTGTAGCATAGTATAATAAAAATCATGAATTTTTTAACCTGGAACAATCTAAACACACATCACAAATTAACACAAACCTCAAATACTCCTCTCACGCACGAAAAATACGTATCATAGTAATAAAAATAAACCAAGTACATAAAAAAGATACTAGTAATAATAATAACACCTTAAAGGTGATCACGATTGATAAGGTCCCCGGAAAAGAATTTGGTACATAATTATATGATTTTCTCCTTTCACCCTTGTCCTTGTTTTCAAATAATACTCAAATAATATTTTTTTAAGGAAAATTAAAAAACACCTAAAAAATCAAACAAACAAAAAAACACTCCAAATACAAACAACACCCCCACCACACCCCGACACCCACACACATCCACAACAACCACAGGACCTAACCCAACCTACATACGACCTACCCACACCACACCACAAATCATATGTGATTAAAGATTACCTCTCAATAATAAGATATTTTGTACACAAAACATTTTATTTGTCAACTAATCCTTTATCGCCGTTTTAAAAGAAATGTAGTGGGACCCCCACACATCCATCCAGGAAGATACCAATAGAAATAATTTACATCAAGAAAAATTGTACAATCAAAACTAATTTATTAAACACCACTATATCAATATAGTTAACAAATGTTATGGGAAAAAGCAACAACCTATTAATCGTTATAAGTTCCTTTTCATTTATAAGCTTTGTAAGCAAAGGCTAGCAGAATTACTTCTACTTTGGTTACCAACCAAAAACTGACAGGTGCACACTATTCCACTTGGAATTTATACATTCTTGTTGCTCGAGGGAGACAAAAAAACAATGTGTGACAAAACCATTCTCGAGGCTTTTTATGTGACTAATTTCTGTTATATACATCAAATATATCAATGCAATTGGTTTTGATTCCCAAGATATTATTAAACAAGTTTAACTATACTAATTTAATAGTATAACGTCGTTATCTAAATCAAAATTAAAAATAACCCCATTCTGGTATTTTTTTGTACCTTTTGTTAGTGACGTCATTGTGACCAAAAATCTACAGCATAATCTTGACCTCTTTGATATATGACCACAAAAATATTGTAGGCAGGCTGTCCAACCAGAAAAGCCACCTAATGAGAAAAACCCGGCAAAAGATAAAAACTCAAAACAGCAATTAGGTTGACCAAATATCGAAAACCATAGTAAGAAGATTATTCATAGTTAATATAAACGTTCAAATTTTGACAAAACCATTCTTTCTATTTACAACAATCAAGCCTGTGGCGAAGAGGTTAAAAATATTTAACGGTGGGTGTTCCGATCATGTCCTATTTTTATATATTATATATATAGGTCTCTCCTTGTCTCCCACGTGGAAAGCTTGGAAAGCACATCGCCAAAAATAAGATCACACATTTGAGACAAATCTGACCAGCGGTTAGAGTAGTAGAATCGAAAAAGTTGTAGCCAATTTGGCCCAAGGACAGGGATAAAAAAATGTGGTCTACCAGATTGGAAACTTTTTCATTGATTAATATACTGATTCCTTTCCGTATATTGCGTTTGTTTCTACAGTACACGATGACAAACAAGGCACAATTAACGTAGAACATTAACACAACCACACACCTCCACAGGCATGACAGGTGTGGAATAATACTAGTCAACGTTTCCATTTGCGTAATTTATATCAAGTTATATGATATGAGTACTAGAATTGACTAACCACTTTTTTTTAAAAAATCCTGAAAATACTACAACGCCGACATGTATCTTGTCATATATCGGCCAAAATTGAAAACAATCTTCGCAACCTGCGGAGAATTAATGTCGTTATAAAAATGATAACACAGAGATTAAATCATCTCAAAAAAAATCGTACAACTGAAGATTAAAAGTGTTGTTTGAAACGTTCTTTATCTTATCATTAGTCATTCAGTGAGTTAGACCCAAGTTTAACACATCACAATGTGGTATACGTTTGGGCGGCATCTCTGTCATTTTGGTCACTTGAATGACAAATAAAAAAACATTCTTTAGTTAACTTTGCTGAGTTTCGTTGCAAGACAGAATTGACATAATTTAATTTTCTAACATTTCTTCACGCAACACACGGACGCACATACATTAGACATTGGACTACACGCGCCAAATTGCAATTTGTACTCTTTGTGAGCGCGGAAGAAGAAGAAGAAGAAGAATTAATTTATTCAGCATAACATTCGTACGTGACAGAAATGTATATTTACGTAAATTATATAATACAAAATGTAAACATTGTAAACTGCTAAAAAATTGAAAAAGGGAGGGATATGAATGCTAGCCAGTTAGGGACAACCCGCTAGGGCTGTGGGTATTATGCTGGACTCTGTATCCTATTTTAATAATCTTTGACATACAAGTTTAAAATATACTCAAAATTACAATAATGATACAAGTAAGGAGATAGAATATTACATAGATAAGTATACATACAAAAAAAAAAACAAACAAAAACAAGCAATTTATCTAAGCTAAACAAACACTTCAACGGAAACAGGATACAGGAATTTGGACAGGAAGGAGACTTTTCAACAGGTCTTGCTGAGGTAAGGTAATGCCATTGCATATAAAAAGGAAGCAGAGTTAGAAGAGGTAAAGGTTGAAGAAAAAGTTAGGAATAGAGATAGAAATGAGATAAGAATAAAGTGAGGAGAGAAAGAAATAAGTACTGGGGAGAAAATTAAAATGAAATGACTGGTTGATGGAAATGTTTTTTCAGTGAGCTTTAAAAGTATTTTGTTTGTAATATTGTTTGATGGATTATGGAAGATCATTCCAAAGTTTGCGCCGTGATAAGAATAAAGTGCTTGTCAGAGGAAGATTTTGGAAGGGGAGATGACGGTGTCGCTTGTCTGGTGTTATAGCTGATGTGGATTTGTCTGGTTGTGGTAAAGTAATTGCTGAATTTCGGAGGTAAATG
The DNA here is from genome assembly GCA_023653785.1 of Ophioderma brevispina. Classification (NCBI taxonomy): domain Eukaryota; kingdom Metazoa; phylum Echinodermata; class Ophiuroidea; order Amphilepidida; family Ophiodermatidae; genus Ophioderma; species Ophioderma brevispina. The sequence continues at coordinate 6,967 of JAMKCH010035075.1, read as the reverse complement.
ATTGTGGTGATAGTCAAACATGAAGAGCGCTGTTTGAGTTGGTGAGGTGCTCTCATTTAAGTGTTTTCAGTGAGTGAAATCTACAGCATATCGGACCGTCTTTGATATATGACCACAAAAATATTTGTAGGCGCTGTCCCAACCAGAAAGCCACCTTTAATGAGGAAAAACCCTGTCAAAGATAATAACAAAACAGAAATTAGGTCTGACCAAATATCAAAAACCATGAATCAGATTATTTCATAGTTTAAATAAAAGTCAAATTTGACAAACCCTTCTTTCTATTTATTACAAAAATCCATCCTGTGGAGAGACGGTTAAATATTTAAAGGTGGGTGTTCCGATCATAGTCCTATGTTTATATATTTATATATATAGGTCTATCTGTCTCCCACGCTGGGAAAGCCTTGGAAAGCACATCGCCAAAAATCGATCCACATTTTGAGCCAAATCTGACCAGCGGTTAGAGTAGTAGAATCGAAAAATTTGTATTCCAATTGGCCACAGGAAAGGTAAAAAAATGTTGATACCAATGGAAACTTTTTCATTGATTAATCTACTGCATTCCTATTCGTATATTGCGTTTTGTTTCTCATCAGTACATCGATGAAACCAATGCACTTCACGTAGAACATACACACCCACACACCTCCACAGCATGTACAGGTGGGTGTAATAATTACTAGGTCAACGTTTCCATTTGCGGTAATTTAATATCAATTATATGATATGAGTACTAGAATTGACTCATAACCGTTATTTTTCTTTCTCAAAAATCATGAAAATACTACAAGCCGACATTTATCTTGTCAATAGATCTCGGCAAAATGAAAAACAATCTTCGGAACCTTTCGGAGAATTAATGTGTAAATGAATAACCCAGAGATTTAAGCATCTCAAAAATCGACCACTTGAAGATTAAGTGTTGTTTTAAAAACGTTTCTTTTATCTTTATCATTCGTAATTCCTTTGAGTAGACCAAGTTGAACATCATCAAAATGTTGGTATACGTTGGGCGCATCTCTGTCAGTTTGGTTCCACATGAGTTACAAAATAAAAAAACATTTTCTTTTTATTTACTTGCTGAGTTTTTCGTGCAAGAATTTGCATAATTATTTTCTAACATCTTCCTTCACGCACACAGCACGTCCCACATACATTGAACATGTTGAACTACACGCGCCAATTGCATTTTGTACTCTGGTGCGCGCGTAAGAAGAGAGAAGAAGAAGAATTAATTTATTCACATAGAAATATCGTACGTGACAGAATGTCTATTACACTATATTCATTAATACAAAAGTAAACATTGTAAACAACTGTACAAATTAACAGTGGAGGGATAGGTGAACGGCTCTGGGACCAGTAATGGACAGCCCGATAGGGCTTATGGTTAGTGCTGGCCCTGTAATACATATTTTAATACCATTTTACTACAAATTAAATATCTCAAAATACAATAATGATACAGTAAGGGATTATAGAATTTACATAATAAGTATAAAAAACATAACCAACACAAAACAAACAAAAACAATCATTTATCTAAGCTAAACAAACACTTACCTGAAGACAGTGTATCAGGATTTTGGACAGGAAGGAGACTTTTCAACATGTCTTGCTGATGTATTGTAATGCATTGGCATAAAAAGGAAGCTAGGTAGAAGAGGTAATGGTGAAGAAAAAGTAAGGAATAGAGATAGAAATGAGAGGAAGAATAAAGTGAGGAGAGAAATAAGTACTTGGGAGAAATTTAAAAAATGAAATGTACTGGGTTGATGACTGTTTTTTCAGTTGAGCTTTACAATGTATTTTTGGTTTGGAATGGTTGTGATGGATTCTGGAAGATCAGTCCAAAGTTTTGCGCCGGATACTGAATAATGTACTTTTCAGAGGAAGATTTTGAGAGGGGAAATGAAGTTTTGTCGGCTCTGTCTGTGTTTATAGCTGATTGGATTTGTCTGTTTTGGTGGTAAATAATTGCTTGTGAAATTCCGGAGGTCAAGTTGTTGTGATAGTCAACCATAAAGAGCGCCTGTTTGAAGTGGGTTGAGGTGCTCCTAATTTAAGTGTTTTCAGTGAGTGAAATAATGGCAAAGTGTGAGGTCGTGGGGGGGGTTGAGTTAGCCACTAAATTTAACTGTTGGGGTTACTCTAAATGTTTACGGAGAAAAGTGCAGTGCTTGTTTGGGCCACAAATGAATAACGCCCATTGGAAGATGAACGCACTCCATTGCCTGTTGGACTCCGGGCAATTGATGGCAAGAAGTCGTCACGTGGCACTTGAAAATAATTTTTATTCATTCCGTTGACATTATACTGTTTTGTCGTGGAATTGTGAATAAGTATTCCTACAGGATTTGCGCAAACCACGTGATTGTCATTCAAATTGCAATGCGGATGTCTCAAAATTTTGCTTTTTTTTAAAGACCGACTGGGTCCTTCATTGCGGTTATCCTCTTTCCTGGTCCCACAAGCCTGTCCTTTTCCCGTATAACATTTAAGTATTATCCTACCAAACCCGTACAATTCATTTAGTGCTATTTTGGGGTCCATTGTGTGGCGTTTCCGGGAAGTCTTATTCCTTCTTAATTGCAATCGGCAATGTCGATCGCCAGCTCCTTTTTAAAATCACCATATGATGATGAAAATTTTTTTCTGCATGTTGCAATACTTTTGTACAGTGTGTGTATATACATTCCACCCACGCGACGCACCCACGCACGGCAGCCTTAGAAATTAAAATACACGCACCAAGTGTAATTATCACTGTTTTGTGCGTGATCATACCAAGAAATATGTCAATATGACACATATCTAGTCGAACGTTTCTTTTCTTCATCAAATGTAATTCCATTTGAATAGACCGCTTAACGCATCAAACATGTTGGTATGTTTTCGCGGCGTCTGTGGTCATTTTTGTCCACGTGAATTGACAAAATCCTCCGTCAACCTTTACTAATTTTTTAGAAAATTAAAACTACACACATTTAATTTTGTACTGTTTTGTGCGTAAACACATCAGAACGAACTTAACTTTTATGTATAGGCCGAAATATCAGTTTCCGAACGACCTTAAAACTTTTTCAAACGTTCAGTGGCTATGACTCAGACTACAGTCAAAGATTAGTTTAGGAATATTGTAACACCGGGGGGAGGGGAAGTCAACCCCAATACTAACTGGATACATACAGGCTGAAACGTACTATACCCCACACACGCACCCTCAAGCACACCCATACATACGCACAACACACATACACCACACACACACATGCACTTTAAATACCGCACCAATGCAATTTTGGTTACCTGTTTGCAATGTGTGTGAACACATCAAGAACGAACTTTCTTTAATATCAGTTTCAAACGCCCTTAATTCCTTTTCAAACGTTCACTAATGCCCTGTGACAACCTAAAATACTAATTCCAAAGTGGATCCAGAATATTTCATTACAAAGTTGTGACTTTGGATATGAAGGACACTTAGTGAGCAGCTGAGCTATTTCATACATTGATGTTATAGTATCCGGACAAGCCTTATGCATGTTTAACGGTACAGCAAAAAACGTGATTTTGTTAGAAATTTTAGGCCGTTTTCAATAGAAATATTTGAATCAGCCTTAATAGATAAGGCTGAAACTTTCACAGTCTGCAAACACACACATATCATCACAAACAATCGCGCGGACACACACCCACACGCACACCCCCCCACCCATCCACACACCACTTAAGGAATTAACACGCACAAATTTATTGTACTGTTTTTTTCTTTACCACATCAATAACGCATTTCCTTTTATTCAGTTGTAAATCACGATGACAAGACCTGCTGGTGGAGTAACAGCGAACCCAATGTTAATGGATATAGAATGTGATCTTCACTTTGGTTATCATACCGATCTATTCACCAATTAACGCACAAAAAAAAAAAAAAAACCCTTGTATAACTTGACAAAAAATTACCTAATTCGCATATAGTTTTAATGGTAAAGATCAACTTGCCTGGGTTACAACAATAGAATTAATATAAAAACATCATTACCATGCAAGACTTTCTCCATTTATTGTTTACAAACCGTTATTATGTAATATTTACACTTCTTTCTTTTTCTCATAAGACCATAAAACACAAATAGTTGAAATAACATTTGAAGAGTTTCTATTTGAAAAGCCCCTCTGATTAATTTATCCGTAACACACTGCAAGCATAGAATTAGCGACACATACTAAATGCATCCTTAATTTGCGCGCATCGTTTGAAAGATCCGCCTAATTTTATATAGAAAATTAGAAGAAATATTTTGCGAAGATCGGTGCACGACCTAATAATTATGTTGAAAATGTAAAAAAGAGTCGAAAGAATTTGAAAAAAAAAAATCGCACTGGGTGTACGTGTTATGTCCTTTTACAAATTAATCGTACATGTTATTTACTTCCCCCCTTTCTTGACTAAATGAACAATGAACAGTAACACATAGTTGAAATTAATTATATATGCACACAAACTTTAAGAGTTTATTTTAAAACGCCCGCATCATTTAAGTATATTAGCATTATTAGTGATGATTTGAATAAGGTCCGTCGGACAATTGTACAAAAGTAAAAATCGGTGAAAAAACGTTCACAAGAAATTACACCGAACACTGATAGTTTATAATAACATTAATATTAATAACTATCAACAAACACGTACACACACAAAACGTTTCTATTTCATTTTTATTCGGCACTTTGATCATCTAAAATAACGGAGAAAATTTACGTTAATACACAGCACAAGTAGAGGCCTACAACATCGTCTCAACCACACACACCAGTCACTTAAAACATAAAACGGCCCTGCGAAAAGAGACTAAGGGGGCACCCACGTCCGTTTTAAAGAATGGACGCACGTCCATTGTGCAAATGGACGCCGGGGGGGTCTGACGTCCGTTTAAGAATGGACGCACGTCCCTTGTGCAAATGGACGCCGGTCCGTATAGAGAATCTTTTGATAGAAAATATTAATCTTTAAATGTTACCAACATGTACTTAAATTAAACTGAACATCATTTGGGATGATCGAATTTTATGATTCCCCCAATCCAACCGACAATATTCGTCTCATCACGTCCGTTTCCTACGTCCATTCTGCTATTTCTGACGTCCATTCCAGCGTCCTTTCGGTCTTATTTCTGACGTCCATTCCGGCGTCCCTTCGGCTATTTCTGACGTCCCTTCCGGCGTCCATTCCCGGCGTCCATTCGCTATTTCTGACGTCTGCTTATACAATGGACGCGTCCATTGTCCCTACGTCCGTTCCGTTTTTGGTGGTTCTAGCTACCGGCAATGGAGAGGGGGGTGTGGGTGTTTTTTTTGTTTCTGATGATGTTCATATAATTAGATGATAATATGTGTTTAATTCGTTGTCTGACGAGTATGAAAGGATGTGATAAAACTCACTTTGATTGTGATAAACCACTATACCTAGCCATTGCGTATTTCCGTCGATGGGTTGTAAGTTGAGTCACGAGGAACTATATAATCACTACTTTCTGAAACGTTTTGCGCCTTGAGGACTGGAAGGTAGTAATTCTGAAATTTTAATGTATGTCTGACATGAACGCCAGAATTGGCAATGAATACCCACGGTGACCCTGTTAGAATTCTAATGGGTGAGGCTCCTACCGTTTCGTAATTACTACTTCCGATTAACCATTTTTAAACTGCACAAGGCTTTGTGTTTGGTAAGATCACGTGGTTTTAGGGGGATCAAGAGAGTACTATTTGACTACATTTTATTTTTCTAACCGTTCTTGATAATGTTCGTGAAATGATTGTTGATGTGACAGGATTTATGGTCTTGGGAGTGATCACAATGTTCTTTTTTGAAATGCACTTTAATACTCTTGCAGACACGTTGGGAGTACGAACAACAATAACAAAAAGTCCTATTGGGACTAAAAATACCAGGAGTTCCACACCTTACCAAGAACAATTGCTTATTAAAACTTTGCTGAATGGGACGCTAATTCTTTTCAGGACCCAAACTCCTTGTGGGACTCTTGGAAAAGTATGGATCGTCGGCCCGCGTCTGTGGGATTAAGGTAATAAAGGAGATAAGGGCCTAGACAATGGGTGGTTTGGCGATTCCATTTGATAACGCTATAAAGGGATCGCCGAGACGCTGCTAGCGGCATAGAAAATTGGCCAGATGACAACGTGAAAGAAACTTGTGTGAAAATCTTGGCAAGCATACCAGAGAAAAAAGGGCGCACAGCTAACAACCTTAATCATAAATAAACTTACTGAAATGCGTTGTCAATAAATCTATTGAAATCTCGAATAAAGGTGGGCCCTCGTCGTGACTTCTGGAAGGTGGCTAAAAGGCAATCAGCGTAATCCGTATTTATTCATTAAAAACTCCCTAAGTCAGATTTACCACCCTCAGACAGGAAGGTTATGAATCAGACGGTCCTCCATATGGCGCCTTGGGGAAAATGAATATGAATATTAATATGACTGCAGTACTGGCTAGACGCTAAGTCCACTTTGTCAACAACATTTCGGCAAGGGAGGGTTTATTGATAATTTCGATATTGAAAATGAACAGTGGTATTCATGACATCAAATTAAACTTAGATATGTTTAAGGATGCGCGTCGCTAACGCCAAAATAACAAATCTCCTGGTATCGATCGCATCACTAATGAACTCTTGAAGAAAGGTGGTGATTCTTTTGACTGCGTCTCTCCTGCTCTTATTTCATAAAATTAATTGAGTTTGAAAAGGTTCCCAGTGAATGGAATCACAGCATTATTTGTTCCACCAATTTTTAAGAAAGGGGAGATCGCAGGGACCGTTAATACCTATATGGGAATTGCCTCTACCTCGTGCGTTGCAAAGGTTTTCAACAAATGGTGAATATGACCGATTTCTAATTATTTAGAAAAAACGAACGTACTTTCAGAGGTCCAGGGATG
>JAMKCH010035074.1:0-16235 GCA_023653785.1 Ophioderma brevispina | reverse complement strand
ACTTTAACACCCTGGGCACTACATGCTTATCTATCGCCATCTAGGTACAATTGTGATTGGTTACTTGGAAGGTATGTATCATATAATGAGCAAATCACAGATATTGTAAGAATGGTGGTATGGTTTACACAGAAATATAACTAGAATTTCGCGGTTCTCGGTTTTCGCACTCGCTATATTCAAAGAATATAAGCTGTGGGCCGCTCTATGACCTTTGACCTTGGCATATGACCTTTGACCTCATCAACATATGAGGGATCCCGTGGTACACCTATGACACAAGTTTGGTTCCAATTGAACTTCAACTTTTCAATTGAGGTCAATATAAAAAAAAACTTAACATTTTAGTGACACACACACATACACAACAGATTGCTAAGTGGTCCTCAGCTATAGCTGGTGGCCCACAAAAATCCTTTTTTTATTTTGATTAGTTAAAGACACTATCAGTGATTTGCTAAATCAGCAAATCGAAAAAATCATCAAAAATCAGATTTTAGCATGTACGTAACAAGTACAGGTATCCTAACATACCCTGCAAATGATAAGACCAGAAGCAACCTAATAAGGACAGAATCAGAGATTTTAGTCATTACTGTCCGAACGGACACTTACTACAACACGTAATTGAATGGAGAATCGTATCTTGGAACACTGCCGTTTTCTTCCTTTTCTTTCAATTCTACAGCTGGAAAAGGTAACTTATGAGAATTCTACAGACTTATCCTTCACTTTGAAGCTATTCCTGCAAATTTCAAATATTTTTCAAATCACTGATAGTGTCTTTAATCAGAGGGCTATCTGATGTTGTGTCCTGTAATGAGCCAATCAGGCCGATTGTATCATAGGTGATAGTGTCCAGGGGGTTTAAAATCTGAAGAACACCTAAAGAAGAAGAGTTCAGATGTTTATAGGACAAGAAAGTAGAAAAATACAAAAAAAAATGTTTTGAAATTGCCTGCAGGCTCACTTTCAAGTGTTTTTGAACTAGAAAATAAAACATTCATTACCATACTTCAGCACATAACAGATTTTAGGGTTGTTTTTTACAATGATCACTTAATTTTAATGTATAATAATAAATTTATCGGCTATCCATGCTGGATAAGGCCTACCCTTCCACGCTGGCCTAGTGCAGGTTGGAAGGGACCTGGTACCTAGAGTTAAAGGTGCAACAAGAGATTTTGAGGCACCCAAATATTGTGTCATAATAGCAATTTCATAAATATTAGACTCTCAATAGATTTCTTACCTTGCATTTGGCTACAGAAATGTAAAAAAAAAAAAAAAAAAAACTAATGCTTTCAAACAAATCAATAATAGCAATAATAGCGATCTCCTCCTTCTCGATCTCGATGTACTTGTGCAGTCAAGCAGATCAACAATAGGATTTAATTGGGAATTCTTGCGGGCATTTTCTATGGCAAATATGACAGAATAAAAGTGAATCTGAGCGCTCGCTTCTCAGGTTCTACCTGCATCATATTAGTGTCTTTAATCAGAGGGCTATCTGATGTTGTGTCCTGTAATAAGCCAATCAGGCAGATTGTATCATAGGTGATAGTGTCCAGGGGGTTTAAAATCTGAAGAACACCTAAAGAAGAAGAGTTCAGATGTTTATAGGACAAGAAAGTAGAAAAATACAAAAAAAAATGTTTTGAAATTGCCTGCAGGCTCACTTTCAAGTGTTTTTGAACTAGAAAATAAAACATTCATTACCATACTTCAGCACATAACAGATTTTAGGGTTGTTTTTTACAATGATCACTTAATTTTAATGTATAATAATAAATTTATCGGCTATCCATGCTGGATAAGGCCTACCCTTCCACGCTGGCCTAGTGCAGGTTGGAAGGGACCTGGTACCTAGAGTTAAAGGTGCAACAAGAGATTTTGAGGCACCCAAATATTGTGTCATAATAGCAATTTCATAAATATTAGACTCTCAATAGATTTCTTACCTTGCATTTGGCTACAGAAATGTATTAAAAGAGAAAAAAGGCGATTTTGTTTTGCTTATATTTCAATATATAAAACATAGGCAGAATTTCGTATTTGCTCCTATACAAAATTAGAAATTTCACAATTTTTGTACCAAAGAAACATTTCTCAGCTTAATCCTTTCAGGTGGGGATATTTTTGATGGAAAGCTTTACTTCAGGGCAAAAATCCGTACTTCAGATTTTTGTTGGGACACCTGATATGTGAAAATACTGAAATCTCTCGTCGTACCTTTAAGTGCACAGGTAACAGACCCGGGATGATCCCCTACTCTTTTTGATAAGGTCTGCAACTTTTTACATGCTCAGGAATGACTACTCCGATAGACGAAGGATACCCATTGCATACACCTGCACATTCTATCCAATGGGTGGGAGAGAGGAAAATGTCCTTAATCACACTGCTGCACGATTATGCAATTTCCGACCTTATAGGAACTATTTGAGTTATAACAAGAAACCAGACTCTTGCAAGGCTCGAAATAGGGCCATTCAATCGATCTTGTATTCTGCTGACGGTTCTGCAACTTATATATCACTCAGCCACTCACCCTCCAAATTTTTTCTGAATGCAAATCACAATATCTGAAAGTGCAACCAGCTATGATTCCAATTACATTATAATACTGTAAAACAAGTTAATTTCGCGGGCAATTTAATTTTCGCGAATTTCGCGAGAGGCTCAAATTCGCGAAATTAAATTGTCACAAATTTTTCTGTGTGAAACTGCTAGTAGCAGAATTCAACAGCCTGTATACCATAAACACTGTATTGATCCCGGGGGGAAAACCATACGCTTATCACATTCATCACAAAGTGGTCTGGGGATTTAGGCTATAAAGCGAGAGGATCGCGTAATTGAAAGCTACAGTATTTCAACAATTTCTCGACTGCTTGCCAGCCTAGCGCACGAGTCATGCTAGTTGAGTTCTGTTCGCCAGATTCAATTATTTGTTGTTTTTTACCCATCCCATCGACCATCGTATTTTTTTTTAATTTACAGCAATCCACAATCAATCCACGCACCATCGCAATCATGAAGGTTTCATTGAATCATATGCGAGAATTTAATGGCGATTTTGTGATTCATAACCTCAAAATTAGAGTTTTAAATTTTGTGCTTTTTAGCACGCCGCGCCATACTGCTCAGCATTGGCTCACATTCATTATGCATTGCCATTGCTGTATGTGCGATCTCCCGCGGTAAAGCCCTGAGTGTTTTTCCCCTCGTGTGGCGAACGGGGGTATGTCCCTTTTATCCAATCAGCGTGCTACTTTCGGAGGTGTGTGCTCTGCCATCCAATCACATTGCCAGGTGCGGCTTGGATGATCCGATGATGTAATGCAATGTTTACTGGAATGCATGAACTAAAAATACAGCAAGTGAACTTGCGCCATCCCCCTGGCAAGATGGCAGTCTGGAACATGACCTCAGATGACCTTTGATCTTGGTCCATGACCTTTGACATCATCCACACATGAAGGAACCCCTATTGCACCTTAACCCCAAGTCTGATATAAAATTGGATTGATTAAGCCCAAATTAATTGGTCGAGCTATGAGTTGCAAAAATATTGGGCGAGACGCAGTCGAGCCCAATATTTTAAATTTCATAGCGATACCAATTAATATTGGGCATAAATCATCCAATTTGATCATTATCATGTTTTGAATCATCCGAGTTCACATACTTGGGACTCTCAAAACATGATAATGGGTTTTTAAATCGGACTTACTTTTTGAAGGAGACTGCGAAAACGAAAACCTAACCAAACCTAACCAAACTGGAACACACCAATACACCCACACAGCACCCTCCACACACACACACACACATACTACAGACATTCGCACAGGCCCTTTATGTATTTATTTATTTTATTTAAACTTTGGCTAAATACATCAGAAATATGTGTACAAAAAAAGCAGATGAGAACAAAAATAAAGGTGCAACAGGCTAGCCCGGTGGAATCAGAAGCAACAAGGTTCCCCCCCCGCTGTCACCAATGGGTTTTACTCCACCAAACCCACTGAACCACACAAATACCAACACATTACATGTAATATTTGCACACAAAAAGGTTTTCAACTCTGGGCCCCTTCCAGTCTGGTATAAAATACCCACAAACCCACACTCACACACACACACACACACCCGTGCAATATCCCCCTTCTGCTTTTCAGCCAGGGGGATAAAAATAGATTGATGAATAAACCGAAATGTTCCTGGTTGTTGCTTGTTGCGTAAACTACCAGGACAATTATATCAGGGTGTTTTAAAACAACATGGAAACCAACTACAACCACTAGGAGTAATGATTGTGTCCAAAGAAGCAGCATAGAATAGCTCAGAACTGGGCTAAATAAGGTACAGCACACACTGTTTCCAGTGAGTGAGGGGTACAAGCCTAACGTGCTGTATATTCTAAAAAATTTTAATTCGCGAATTAAGTTGCCGCGAAAATGGTGGTGATTGGCAATTCGGCGAAAAAAAATGTTTGCCGCGAAATTAACTGTTTTACAGTAATAAACAAGGCGAACTCGTATTACGCGATGCGTAAAATACCCGCCGAATAATCGGCGATCACTAAGTCACGACTAAAATTGCACAGGTCCACTCTTAATTTTGGCCCCAAACCTTAGCTCGAAAAAATTGTTTGTTACCTTTGGTGAATTGACTCCAGAAATCTTAAAATTCATCATGCCAAAATCCCTCCCTGAAAATTCACTAATTTAGTAAACATATGATATTTATTCAATTTGGCAACACTATTTTTGAAAAAATCATGTCACCACCTTTGCAATTTGGGACCCAAACGAGTCTAGCAAGGGGCGAAACATCGTATTTTCACATTTTCTAAGACTGGAACCGGCCTGGCAACCCAAAGACATGACCCACGTGTAACAATCAAAACTAAAAGAATACCTTTCATGAAAACATGGGTACTACATATGTTAATACCTTTTGTTGCGATATCAATTAGCCTCATTTGCATTTTAATTTACCCCGAAAATACCCAAATCTAATCAGGTTGAAACTTCTCAGCCACTTCTTTCTACCAATTACATCATTTAATTGTAACGCCTTACGAACTCCAGAACACTTGTAGCACAAGCCCTTGCAGGAAATTTGCATAAATTATGCCAATTAGAGACGTAATTATCCATATTTTACACCCAACTCTAATAAGGGTCGAGAACTCATCAACCGGCTTCTTTCCAACAAGTTTACAATCAACGGGCCCTCATGGAACTCCATATAAATCGTACACAATATGGTCACAATGTTGACATTTCTGTGTATGTGGACCTTTTTCCCTTGACCTTTCCCCCCCCCCCCCGACAGAGACCTAGGGGAGGACCCTGGGGGAATGAATTACATATGGTTAGTAGGGGGTTTCCCCACTACACTATACCCAAGTTTGGCTGTACTCATGCTCATCCAGAAAAAAAGATATACTCAATGTTCCAGGGTTAACATTTTAATCACGGACATACATACATAACGGACATTCCCCCACCCCCTGTAAGACCTAGGGGAGGACCCTGGGTATGATTACTGGTTAGTAGGGGGTTTCCCCCCTACAATATAACCCAAGTTTTGGGGCTACTCTAGCTCATCCAGAAAAAAAGAATATGACCAATGTTTCCGGGTTAAACTTTTTATCAGACATACAATACATACTGAACTCCCCCACCCCCTACAGGACCTAGGGGGGACCCTGGGGGTATGAAGTACATGGTTAGTAGGGGGTTTCCCCACCTAACAATATACCAAGTTTGGGCTACTCTTCTCATCCATAAAAAGATATACGCAATGTTCCGTTAACATTTTATCACGGACATACATACGGACATACGGACATACGGACGGACCATTTTATAGTCCCCTCCAGAACTTCGTTCGGCGGGACAATAAAATATCTGGAGTATTCTCTTTAATCATTGTTTAACTTGGAAAAATAGTGAACTTTCTGTGCCCAGTTCGGCTGACGCAGAACCTGGAGGGAGGCACGACTTCCACTTTTGAAGTGAAGGGCCTGGCCATCCCACTTTTCAAAATGGCTTATCATATCTGCATGAGAAAACGAAGAAAAGCAATTGAAAATTGCTGTCTTTAAGTGCCAATTGGCCCCCTCCACTTTGTACGTTCCACCACCCACTGGCCCAGTGTAAATATGTTATCTGGAATAAGCCTCAGCTTTAATTAACTCAACCCCTTATCCTTAGCGTGTACATATCCGCACCATGCTGTGTAGTAATAACTGTACAATAGCGATACGGTTATAGCCAGCTGCTAGGTGAAGAGGTGTTGCCTACCAACCAGAAAAAAACAACAGAGCAACATATAATTTACTTTGACAAACCAGTCAGGAAACTAACATATCATTCCTGCGTTAATTTATATAGATTGGTAACAAAAAACCAACTATATTCAAAGAATATAAGCTGTTGGCCCTCCCTAAAAAAATACACACACACTACACACACAAACGCATACACACACCACAGATTGCAAGTGGTCCTGCACGCTATGCTGGCAGCCCACAAAAAACAGGCTCCTATAACCGTATACAGTCCATTCATTTAAAGGAAATATGTCATGATTCTGAATATTTGGAAATTTGGTATGGATGGAAAGCTTAAGTAACGTAAATTACATATAAATCAAATAAGTAAGTTGAAAATTGTCCCCATTTGTTGAGTATTTTGCCCTTTTATTTTCCCCCGCCAATACTCTTACTCGAAACCGATTCCGACAAATCCCCATCGCAGGGCAATGGTGATGTCAAGTGATGACCACCATAATTTACGTCTGTTGTGACCATCATATCTCAGTGTTTCTACTTCAATAATAATTAAACACAACGAAATGAAAACAAATATGTCATTCTGTAACTTTTTTTTCTAATTTTTAATTATTACTTTCATTAATCCATCAATGTTACAGTCAGCAATAAACATTCGAGTCAACACGATGTTTTGGTCATCACTTTTACTTCACGAGTTGGGCGCTTTTGATCAATGAAGCCGTGGCGAAAAATTCCCGCCTCGTTTTCTGTTTCCTTCGTATGTCAAAAAAGCAAAAATTAAATGTGCCCCCCGTCCTCTATTTTGTTAATTTTACATCAAATTGGTATTATTTTTTTCGGGAATTCGCGCGATGTAATGTACATATATTTTTCGATTGTAAGTCAACTCTGATCTTGACAAAAATCGTGTCACATATTTCCCCTTATGTTGCGTGCAACCTTGGGATTCATTGTTTTGTGGCAATAATGTGGTTCAAATAAACAGCAGTTCTGATTTATCCTGTTGAACACAGTCAGTTTTAATTAGTTCTATAGGGCTGTCTGCGCTGACGTCACAGTCATAGGCGGCCATTTTGTGGTGAGATAGGCCGCCGTGTAAAACTGGCGTAAAATGCGCCAATTTTACCCTGAAGTAATACAGGATGGTAGCCGCTAGAAATTACAGGCAAATTTTGGAAAGCCTAATTCGTTTCACATACATGCTGGAACATCCAAAGAATGGTCATACAGGCTGCCAAACGGCCTCGAATCGAAGTTGTTTTTCGCCCAATGAAACTAATATTCGGATTTGCTACAAAGTACGCACAGTGTTTTGCGTGCGCGAAAGTGATAACTGCGAACAAGGACCGACGATAAAGGCTAAGCACCGGCAAGTGACCCCGGATAAGTAACAGCCATATTAGAAGAACTTTTTCCTCTACAACCCTATATAGTCTGGCTCATAATTTCTCGGACATACAGTGGAGTCAAAATGATGTTCCCAAAATCCTTATTTTTCTTGTCAAACTGTGCAAGCTAGCTCTTAAAATTGTAATACTTCAAAAGTACATAAAAATAGCTTTCACATTCACAGAAATTTATTTTTTGAATTTTTCATTTTGGTTTCAGGCAATCAATATCTGTACTCATTTAAAAGGCCCTCAGATTTGCCTTTTGTACAAGATTCTATTGATTGGTAATCGAATTGCCAAATTTCAAGTGGGATACTAAATGTGTGTTTACAACACTCTGGGAATACATTCTAAATAATGCCCAATGAGTTAACACGGTCCAGTTATTAAGTTAGAAGAAGGCACAACAGTGCAATTAATTTTGACTGGCTTTAGAATTCTTTAGGTTTGGAATGAACTCGTTTTTAACTATTAAAGTAGGCAAACAAAAAGTATATTGAAAAATCACCCCCAAACCAGGTTTCAATTTAAGTGATACACCTTAGTTGGCTAAAGGTCGAAGGTCAACTTTTGGGGAACAATTTTCTTTCATGCTAAATTTATAATTTGTGCTTGTGCTTCCTGTGGTGATCAATGCAACAAACAAGAAAGTTTCTTTGCCTATCTCGTTTTTCTGGATCCTTGTTTGTGAATTATACTGTTAACATGTTAACTCATCTTCTATGGTTACTGTACTGAATTTGCACACAGCGGCATTTTGTGAGCCCTCTAAAAATGAGGCCCCTAACTTGAAAATAAAATTGCAAGTGAATCTCGGGATTTTTGACATGTGATTAATTATTTGTTAATATACAGTATATAATAATATTCTAAAAAGATTACAATTTTTTAAATCTTTTTTGATTCCTCGGGGAACAATCATTTTAGCACCTCATACTGTAACCAAAGTGCGCATTGATCATTGCATGTGCGTGATCACTGTGTGCGCGTTAATCATTGAGTGCACTGCGTCTACGTGCAACATGATGGTGCGCCATTTGGCGTGAGTGTCCACGAAATTATGAGCCAGATATAATCTACCAAGGAGGGCTCCCTTGTGTTACAGAGTTATCATCCAGTACCGTTCCCACTATTAAGTAGGCATCCTCTCTACAAGGGCTGTTCATTGCCTTATGGGCCATGGTAACAGCAATCAGATTGACAAGAATCTAAGATTCTACATTTTTATTTGTGTATAAACTTACAAGGTTTTGCGAGAATCTATTGGATTCTCGCAATTTTTTTCAAGAATCTTGCGAGAATCTATGTCTCGGATTCTACAGAATTTAAACCCTGCTACATACAGTTGATAGGTCAAGCAGGCCTCTATATCTCTGAGACTAACTTCTATTTGACTTTCAATTTTGGAATATTGGGTTTGATCTTGGCTACGTACAGGGTCAAATCTTGGATTGAAGGACAATTTCGTTTCTGGAAATGTGAATCAATGGGGCATCACAACAGTAGGGGGATTTCTGGCAAATTAAGGCCAGATGGGGGAAGAGTTCCTCACCCCAGATAACTCGCTCTTTTTTTTTTTGTTATCTGTACCCCTCTCAAACCTCATGTTTATCTTTAGTTTAAATGTTTTTGATGCACTTTTCAAATTCCCATGTTGAAGTTGAAATGAGCATTTCACTAGCAACTACGTACAATCCCAAGAGTCATACCATGTTGTGACTCAAAGATTCATATTTCCGCATAATTTGAACAAAACATTGACATAGAAAAGGGCTTCCCCTATAAGGAACAACATAGAAACACTGACTTGTATTCTTAACTACTGGAGCTTTTTCCAGTGTGGTCAAAAAAAGCTGGTTATCCTGGCCGTTATCCATGTCTGACATCATGTTGTCTGCCAATATCTAGTTGTCAGTCTTCCCTAATTTACAGAACTTTTCATTCTTATGAAGGTAAAAATGGTTTGTCATGGATACCATCTCTCGAAAAACTACGTAAGCACGTCGGGTATAAGGCCCACGACCGCCCAACAAACTCAAAATAGGGTGGGATTATACCTGGGGAGAGCTAGAACTTGGGAGCAAAATCAGATTCAAAATTACAATATCATTCCAAGAGCATATTATTGACCAGAAACCCAGTTAAAGTACATGCACACTATATTTTGTAGTAGCAGATATTAAGGTCCTGTGGTACAAGGCGAGTCGACCTTTCTTAATTTCTTACCTTTTCGTCCTCACAGTATCCCTTATCATATCCATACACAGATGTTTTAAAATTGAACATCGGAAAGTGTTAAATGTCAAGGATAATATAACCCAAATGACAGGGCCTTCTTCCTGTTTTCGCCGAACGCTTATCAAGATGTGGAGTTGAATTTTTGACCATCCGTTAATGACGTCCGAGTACAGTTGTAAACAAAGCTCACACCACCACTGTGGCTAAAAACCGCACACTCCAGATACTCTCCTTGTCGGTTTTCTTTGCTGGGTAACTTGAATAAGCTCTTCTGTTCTGATTCTCCTTCTCCTTTTCGGTACGGTCCACGCTGGTGCAGCCGTCGACAATACAAGGCATTATTATCGTAATTTTTAAGTTAAGGCATCAAATCATAAAATTATGCCATAGAACAACACTACGACATACATATCACGAAAGTCTACTGTGTACGTATGCAAGAAACTGGGCCACGCGCACGTCCGTTTCCACGATGACGATCATGACGGTTATCGCGTATTTCTTACTCGAACGTCACTTCCGGGTCACGCTTGCCAGCGCGGTAATCACTTTCATTTTGAAATTCCTTTGAAAGCCTTGTCCAAAACACATGATAGTATGCCCAATTTTTATTCAAATATAACTGTTTCTCAATTACTGCTTCCTGCAGATTTTACATTGATCCAATACATAACTATGATGAAACCATTTTTTGCTGGTATTATAAGTATGTTTAAAAATATTTGTTTTAGTTATTTTGTTAAAACTTAAAAATAAACGTTCAATTTTTGTTTTCCCATCACATTCTCAGTAATTATACCAGCAAACAATCCTCCCAATGTATTGGGCCAAAATTGAGGCATCTATAAATATTCAAAAGTGTTAAAATGATATTTTCTTTGTGGTATATACTGCCACATTGTTTCCTTCATGCTAAACTTACACCCTGGGCTTATATATACCCGGTGTATGCTAGCTTCTGTATTTTCTTTAAAAATTTGGGGTGGGCTTATCCCCAGTTGTTTCGGTAGTTTGGTCCCGCCAGATTTTTTGGTTACTCTGGAATACCAGAATATCACTAATTTGACACCTGGCTTTTGAAATTGTCCTTAATAAAATATCTGTGAGTCACAAGACCATCTACATACCCTCCTTCCATCACTAGCATACAGTTACATTGAGTGGTGTAGAAGCGACATCAGCTTCTCTTCGTTCCCGCTCCCCCCGCTCCTTGATGCGTTTCAAGGAGCTCAGTCTTTTCTGTATTCTCCAGTCAGTACCACCTTGGCCGGTGGGTCGGCAAGGTCAAGAGGTGTCTTACCATCTGTGTTACGGATGTTGGGGTCAGCACCAGTTGGCAGAAGCACTACACAAGGCCAAGATCAAATACTTCCTGTACTTGAGGTGTTCAAATGTTGTTAGTTTTCTAAACCTGCAAGTATGACACATGAAGTATTGATTTTATTTTGATCTTTCATTATACCGCCATCGGGGTGAGGGCACGTGTGGTCCATGGATTGAGTGCCTGACCCACACAGACCAAAGTTGTGATGGTTTAATTAGGCCCTGCTGCCGCAAACGTGTTATGCCCTTGAGAAAGGTGCTTTACTTTACGACCAGATCATACCAAATGGGTACTGGAATTATTCAATGCCGGGGAAGTAATAGACTGTCCATTAAAAAATGTTATTGTCACTCTGTACCCCCTCTGTACCCTGCACACAGGTCTGTCCCTTTTTGCGGATGAGCCCCATAGTGAAAAACACTTTACCTTGGAGGCTGCAATCCAGGCCCGTATGCAGGGAGCTGCTGCCACACCCCCACCCCCCCCCCCCATTCACAAAAGGGGTCAAAAGGTCCACTTTTTATGAATTTTTGATATAAAAAAGTCCACAATTTAGAGAAATACCAGTTGACACGAAGCCCACTTTTGGTGGTGAAATGTTCAAAAGTCAAAAAAGGACATTATTTTATGGGGTTAGGTCCACTTTTAATCAAAAAAGGTCCACTTATTCTAAAAAAAGTCGCAATTTTTCAAAGTCCCCCACACGCCCCAAATTAATCCTGCGTGCGGCCCTGGCTGCGTCACATACATGAAATGGGCCCACACATTAAAACAGTTTGTTACAATAAGCTCTATCTAGTACTTTCACTAATGAATTCCATCATATCCTGTCAAAAAGTAACTCAAGGAGTTAACCAAACACTCCCACCAATGCACACATCAATTTTCCCTTTGATAGCGCCTCATGCAGTGGGTGTAGTTCCCTTTCTCTAGCATTAGTCATCAGCTCCATGTCTCATTAGTGTGGTGACGAACGCTCGGCATGGCCAAATTAGCACGATTATTCAGTGGTATCAGCCCACCATCATCTCGTGAATGAACATTGGCACCAGTCTGTAGCAGAAGTTCTACAACATCGTGGGCGGCCCAAATCCTGTAAATATAAATGGTATAAAGGTGCACAAGAGATTTCAAAGAAGACTTCCATATTTTCTGTGATATGTAAGTGTATTTCTATATAGATTACAACACTCAATAGATTCCTTACCTTTATTTGGTTACTAAACAGAAATAACTTAAAATGAAAAACAATAGGCATTTTGTATAAGCTTATATTCAATAGAAAACTAGGCTGAATTTTGGTATTTGCTCATATACGAAAAAAGAAAGTCACAATGTTTGGTATCAAAGAACCAGTTCTCAGCTTAATTATCCTTACAGAATGGGGATATTTTTGATATAAAGCTTTACACCAGTGCCAAAATCAGAATTTTCATTCACATTTTTCGGACACCTGTTATTTGAAATCTCCTCGGTTGCAAAGACTTTAATTAATCGGGTTAATTCACACTTTCAAGATTCTATGCACTCATCAAAAGTTTTAAAAAATACTGGCAACTTAAAGAGCTGTGTTCCGTCATCAGTCTTTGGAACCCCCCGGATTTACCGGAAGTAGGCGTAAAATTTTATATCAGATAAAGGCCGATTTTTCTCATTGTCCTCCCAAGTTTCAGCTTCCAAATCCCATTTCTTTCCTTCTTTTTAACAAAAAAACAAAAAACTACCGTTTTAGTGGTTTAACAACACATCAATTTAGCACCATCGTGATGGAGCGTTGCACTAGCACTATGCATTAGTCGCTACTGCATCTAAACCGCAAGTTTGTTTCCCACAGGGTCATTCCATGCCATTTCAAATTTTCAACAAGCCGTGTTGCCATGGGTCACAGATTTTGCTCAAACTTGGTGGATAGTACACCAAATCAAATACACATGATTTTTTTTCTTCTTAAGAAACATTAAGGTCATCTCTTTCATATGCAAAAGATTAGAAAATTGTATCACCTCGCCCACACTGAAATTTTGCCCCTTGATTGGAGGCCATTTTTAGGCCAGTTTCTGGCTGGACCCATATTGGGGGGTCTGTCCCGTCTAGGGGGGTTGTTTGAATTTGACTTTTTTACATTGATAATAGTACATGTGGTCAAACACTGCCTTTAAACAGCATTCATGAAAATTGGATGGAAATTTATGACAGCACATGCCTTTGAAAATTGCAAAAATGGTTGCAACACAACTTGAGGGGCCATTTTTGACCCCCCGTAATATTAAATCCGGATAAATGGTATGATTTATTTTCCCATAAACCCTTTCTATATCAAATGGTAAATGCACACAGCAAAAATGAAGGTCTAAATCCATGTATTTTTTTAAAATATGGAGCCTCAAAGATGGCACTTCACATTCTTGTTCACTTTAATTGGCCATTTTCTACAAAGACCAACAAACTTTGAACTTATGTAACTCCGCAATGCAAGTGAATTTGAATTTTTAATCTTGACCTCTTCTAACTACCATTAGGTGAACCTATCCACCAAGTTTGAGCAAAATCTGTGACCGATGGCAACACGGCCTGTTGAAATGGCATGGAATGACCCTATTATTGGAAGATTTGAGTAAGCTACAAGAATTTATCGGTCGAGCAATGAGTTTTGAAAATATTGTGCGAGTCGCAAAGCAACAGGCGCAATATTTCCAAAACTCACAGCGAGACTGAAAAATTCTTGTATCCTGCAATAAATATCATCCAATACTATCATTAAGTTTCAGAATCTGACTTGAACCCAAACTAGTGAAGCAGTTTTGACCTGGCTTCAAGTACCTAGATCCTATGACGATCACTGAAAAAAATTTAGACACAAAGGACCTGAAAAGGAAGTGGCACATACATGTATAAAATTAACCAGTAGATAGCATGAACCACCAAAGAAATAGAACCAGTTGACACCAGGAACTATCAAAGAAATGGAACCAATAGACACCAAGAACCACCAAAGAATGGAACCAGTAGACAACATGAACCACCAAAGAAATGGAAACAGCAGACACCAGGAAACACCAAGGAAATGGAACCAGTATACACCAAGCAGGGCATGAAAAAAAATTATTTCCGGGAAGCCAGCTGTCCACGTTTCTAACATGCCTTGTACAAATCATCGACAGTGATTTGCAAAAAATGCTCAGAAATACACAAAATATACTACAATTTGCTTTCACATGTTGAGTAATGGCGCTAGTATGTTGCCCCTCCAGAATACTGATTATGAATTTTCATGCAACTAATTACTTATGATAAAGACATTCCTCAGGTAAGTGTGTGCCCTGTTTTACGAGTGAGGATAATATAAAACAATTTTTATTAGCTCCAAATATTTACGAATCTGTTTTTCTTCGGAGCCCATTCAAAAACACTGCTACAGGTTATTGTATACGGAAGTGCTATCGTGATGCGAGTACGCCCAAATAAAAACGTTCATCACAGACAGGGTCAGGGTAGAACTCAAGTTCCTTTTAAGTTTTACTAGCAATTTCAAAAAATTTCCTCATTGAATGAATAAATTTTGGGAAATTGCCTACATACATGTACATGCATAAGGCCATGGGAATGAAAGTTTTAGATTTGCGTCCGCCGCCCGCATGCTCCAAAACCTGCCGCCGAAAATTTTTATTTAAAAAAATTCATTACTTGCATAAAAAATGCTCTTCATCACAAAAATCAAGTTTCAAATCGTCAAACAGCTGTAAAAGTACAATTCCGCAAAAGAGTATTGCATGCAGACTCTGAAAATGAATTTTCTATCATTGGCCTTGTTGATGTGATTGATCCTTCAGCTTTGGAAAACCATGAACTCGCAAGTCAACCAATGAAAATACATACATGTAGTGAATAATGAATAATTTAAAACGGACTGCCTTTTAAGGCGCTGCAGAGCAATGCTCTCCTTAATTACTCTCCTTAATCACCCAAGGAGAGTGATTTTAAGCTCCCCTTAGAACATGTATATTTTGACCATTTTTATGGATTTTATCTTAAAATGGCTTTGGCAGGATAATTTAGTCTTCTTGCAAGGACCCAGACATGTCTAGTACAGTTGCTGTCAGAATCCTTCAGAGGTCGGCAACACGCACGACGCAATATTTGCATAAAAGAGGCGGAGACTATATGGGTAGCCTCATGCGCGATTAACCAATGGGGAGGCCAACCTACTCAAACAAGCCAATCGCCATTCACTTCCGTGTTGACGCACGTCACGCTCGGCGCACGGTAAACAACTCTGAACAATTCTGGCAGAGAGTATAGTTTATATTTCTTTCGATTCTCTTGATTGCTTGACAATTTTTGTTTTGCGTTTGTTTTTTAACTGCTCCTCTATTGCTCCCCTTAAAAGTTCCAGGAGAGTTCTTTGTCACTCCCCTGCTCATTTTAAAAGGCAGTCCGTTAAAATGTCCGGACGCAAATCTAAAACTTTCATTCTCATGGCCTAATGTCGATGCAGTAAATATCAACAACACAAATTATCTATAGTCACCGTAACAATTGTTTGAACTAAGCGTACGCAGTACTGGCTTGTGCGACATGTACACGGGCGTATCGCGTGTCTATTTTAATTGTAGTGTTAACGCGCAGTCTACAGCAGTGCGACCGGGATAATTTGGTATTCTGCCACCACATCTGACAACATGCAGTTTATTCCGTTGAGGCTGCCAAATTCATAGGATGGTGGCACAATACAAAATTCTTTCCGTGCGACCTTCACGCACATGCAGCAGATTGTTCGAATCAGTTCAAACAATTATTGCTCAGAGTCAGAGGGTGTATTGAGTCAATCCCACAATGCACCAGTTTTGGGAAATTACACCTCAATAGGGTCATGTGATTCCACAAAAATCCTATTCTTAACACATAAAAACCTTGACTTTTATGCTCATTTTAGCCTACAAAGCATTAGTAAGAAGGTTCACATTAGCAA